>JACBAH010007216.1:0-23594 GCA_014282315.1 Neospermospora avenae | reverse complement strand
GTTGAGTGGCAGGGGGGTCGAGAGCGGGGAGGAGGGCTGAAAAGACAAGCTGAGAAATTTCAAAAGGAAACTATTCGGAGTTTTTTTCGTATGTTTCTGCTTTGCAGCGGGGAGAATCCTTCGATAATTGCACACCGAGCGAATGACGACAAGAGTCGTTGGGTTGCACGAGACGGAACTGGAAGTAGCAATTGATCGACCAAGGTACAGTACTACTGAGTAAGAGCTTCGTGTATGGCAGAGTCGAAACAGACTAGACTGGTCAAGTCAAGTAACGAAGTAAATGTCGACTTAGGTCTTGCAGTAGGTCACGAATGAGTCGTGAAAATTACGGTGTACAAAGAAGTGTTTTTGGAACGAGGACAGAAGAGGGATGGGCAGATTTTGTTTCTCTTTCTTCTCCATTCCTGCAGAGAAGGCCTGAAATAGAAATCAATACTTCTAACCGATCACGTAAACACGGCCTGACATCTGTTTCAATACGAGGCTTTTAGAGGCTGAGAAGGGTCCGTACACCTGCGGGTGAGCTGCCAAGGCGAGCCGAGAGAGGCAGATCTCGGGTTGTCACTCCACTTTCTTGTGGGTGTGGGAGGCATCTGGCGTTTGTCATCATCATGTTTGAGGCGACTGGTAATGCGTTTGCCTTGGCAGGAGATCTGAGGATGAATGAACCCTTTTTCTAGCCTTGCGTCTTGAGGTTTCAGCCCTGTGAGGTGGACCGTTGCCTGTATCAAACTTTATTCTCCTTAGAGTTCACTGGTAATATGGTGTTCGATGAAACCAACCATCTGACGGTCTGTGCTGCTGAATGTTTAACTTTGCAGTATAATATGTATGTCTTACCCCCCACTACGTAGATTGCCTCCCATGGAGAATCCATACCCATTATACTAGGTCCCATTACGGCTCTTCCCCGAACCACATATGCCAGGTCTTATGAGTACACTACGCGAGCCATTGCCCCTACTTCGATCTCTGCTCCATTCTCTTCTTCTCAATCACGCGCTTCTCTTTTCACCCTTGGAGAACCTCGCATCTCAGGCGACCTGGGACCTAACATCCAATCTTCATAAATCGCGGTTAGCTTCGCTTCTCGAAATGAAAGTTGGTGGTATATGACCTGAGTAGGAGATGTGAAGTTCATCGAAATAAGTAGTACGCAATCCACGAAGTCCAGAGCAAATAGGAAATAAAAGTATCAAGTTCACCCACCTTGCATAGCCAGCCACTCGCTCCAAGTACTCTCGGCCTGTTGTATCTCCTTCTCTCCGGCATCCTTCAAAGGACTGAGAAATGGTACTGTCTCATCCGGGCCCATATCGTATGCCTGCTTTACCTTCAACCAATTCGTGCTCTTTGCAGCGAACATATAATTCCGTCGTTCAATTTCGTGCAGTGACCCTATTCCAGCCGCCCATTCGTCTCCAAAGAAACCGTGCAATATGCCTGGGGTATCATGCCCAGTGACGATTAATCGTCTAATGTATGGGAGGAGGGATACGGCTTGGGTGTGTTGGTGATTAAGCGCATTGTGCTGTCGGAGGTGATCTTGTCCTGCAGAACGTGGTGATGATGCGTTGGATGATATGACGGGGTTCGGTTGTTTCTGGAAGGGGAGCTGGATGTTGAGGAATGCCGCAAGGGCTTGCACTACGCTCTCGTGCTGAGCATGGTCGAGGAAATATCGAAGACAATTTTGGAACTTGGGGTACCACTCTAGGATGTCGAACTGAGGCGTGCCATGCTGTGCTCGAGAAGGGCTGCCGTACTGTGCAAAAGGCGGGGTCTGGAATGCTTGCGAGGAAGATCCCGCTTGGCTATTGAATGCCATCCTGCTATAAATCGAACATCAAGCTGTCAGATGAAGCCAACTCAACGAGGCTCTGATGAGCAGACAGGGGCCGGGAAGTGGAGGTGAGCGAGCAATAGAGTGCGTGAGTATGTAAGTATGTCTCTTACCGTAATACTGTAGGCAAGGTACCTAGGTAAGGTTTGCGGCGGGACTGAACAGCCTTAGTGACCCCTTCGATAGGCGCGATGCACTGCCTTCACACGGAGTAGTAGGAGTTGTTGGTTAAGGTATAGATGCAGAGTGGAGACGAAATGAAATTCTTTGCCCAAGGCTTCTGACAGGACAGGACAGGACAATTTATGCACTTGATGGAATGATGGAATGATGAACTGATGTTGGCAGAGGGAGGACACTGGCCGCAGTACAATTGAGTTGCAGTCGATTGAGTCGCGCGCGACAATTGGAAATAGACAGACACGCAGAATGTAGAGGCAGGCTCTTTGGCTTGGTCATTATAGCCCAGCTTCACATTGAGTGGGCGGGTCCTATATATAGTGCGGAAGGTGCGATTGAGAGTCCAACAGGCAAGGCAGGTCGAGAGTGACTGGGTCCAAGACTCGACTCGAGATTAGAACGATGCAGCAATAAAAAGAAGGTGTAGTCGCTCTGCTCCAAGTGGCAGGCGAACATCACGCATGCTATGGCATCCAGACTAGGACGAACGACGTCTGGGATGGTAGAGTTGATGGAGATCGTTCGCAGCAAGGGAAGGGAAGGGAAGGGATGGGACACCCAATCCCCCACCAAGACACCAAGGCTGATATCCCTGTTCTGTGCTGATGGGAGCGTAAGAAGCAGTTCCCGTCAGCCGCCATGGGGATTTCGGCGTATATTCGTGCATTTGACTGACGCTCATAAAGCAACATAATGGACGAGAGGAATTGGGGTGTGGAGGCTTTAGGGCGATTTGTAGGGGAACAATGAGATACACTGGACAAACCCAGCTGAAACGCCACTGATAAGTGCATGTCTGAGATCTGTGGAACAACCACCCGGTGGCGCTGCCCAGCGAACTCCACCACTGAACAACGAGAGAAGTTACCAAGAGCTCAATCTTGAAAGGTATTGTTGTAGATGTTGTGTGGATCTGATTGTGGTTGGTCACAATAAGAAGCCTTACTCGAGGGTTAGCCTGCTGCTCTGTGCGCATACATTCTTGCCGAGCAGCATAGTAGCTGAATCTCAAGAGAATTTGCCATATGCTAGCTACTGTACCATGCTTCCTAGGATGTAATGACTTTCTACTCCATGTCACATCATGATACTATAGGCCAGTCGAATAGACATACGAATCCACTCCCTTAAACTCCCTCCTCAATCGTATTTGCCAGACCAGCCGGAGGCATGCATAGCGCCTACTCCGGCGCAATAAGCACATATGGCCGCCGGAAAGCATCTCGAAAGGGCCCCGAGATGCGTTTTCATATCGATCTGTATTAGTAATTTGCACTCTCTTAACGCTGCGATCTAAAAGTGTGCTAAATGGAGATGGATGCACACATTCTCGCATGGATGCTTATAAGTAGATAGTAAGATCGACATTTCTCCGCGACTGCACATGTGCTTTCCACGCCCAAGAGAGCCCTGTAACAGCCTCACTTGGAGAGAGGATCTACAAGATTTCGAATCGGCGCGGCGCGTGGAGGAGCTCTCTCCGCCAGGTTCATCTCTCCTCCGGGACCCCCGGTCCGAATGCATCAGCACTGCTACAGTAGTCACCCGCTTTCGTCCCGGGTTTCTGGGACAGCTACTGTAGCTGCATATTTCATCTAGATCGTGGACCCCCGAATTATACCTATCGTCGACGCCTCATCTGCATCTTTCCGTTATTCCCCAAGATGTCGGCCCATCAAGCTGGAGACGACTATCGGTACGACGGTCGCTTGCTGGGGAACTGGGGAAAGAAATACCTCCTCGCAGAATTAGACCGAATGAGACAAAAACGAGGCTTGAGGATTCCTTTGTGTGAACAATCCTTTGCTTTGACTGGTGGCCTAGTCCCGAAATCAAGCCCATTTTCGGCACCAGCGCAGTGGAACTGAACATAATCCCAAGAACCCCATCTCTGGGACAGCCATTAAGTTGTGTGTGTGAACCTTACGATCACCACCCCTCTCGGTGTTTCCCTAATACGTTTGCGAGTGTTCAAGACATTAACCTTCCCGAGCTGAAGGTTTGGAGGTTGCGGCCTGACACTTCAGCCTATCAGCCAATGGATCAAATGTTTGGGAGGGATCTGCAAGCGGCTCTTACTGCCGGCGTGACCTGTCATTCTCCATCTCAGATCAATTGGTTTACTTTTTGCCCCTACCCAGATTCATGTTATTTGCTCTTTCCTCCCAAACGGTGCCGATGCTTAATAAAACTACGAGCACTCTTTTGTTTTGCAGCATTTTGATCAGCTTGGCATAATTCGGTGCACCTTTGGCTGACGAATCGATAGGTTCGTCTTATAATCATCTTGAGAAGTCTCAGATATCCCGGCCAAGTAACGATCCATGTATTTCACTTTATCGTTTCTTGCTGGCTCAATAATGATTTGTCATTCGACTTGTTCCCATGATCACAGTTGCAATAAACAATGATCCAACCACGGCGCGGCACAAGGAATTCAATGTTGCTCTTACCATCTCCACACTGTCTTTTACCAGCGACGGACTCTCCTTCGAGACTCGGGAACCACCCTGCTACGCATCCTGACCTTGCACCTGTCAACTCCGCCGGGCGACGGGATCGGTAGAGGGCACTTGCTGCAGGTAGACTTATGCTTGTTTTGAGGCGCACCTCGTCACACTTTGAGCAGGGCTTACGCCGAAGCAATATACTTGGGAGGGTCTAGACCTTGCGTTGGTATCATAGACATATCAGACTTTTCGCATTTTCTATCATGTGGCAGGGGAGAATGCGATCTGACGCACGTGTGTGCTCAAATGTCGTGGTGGTCAGCAGAAAAATTGGTACACGACAGCGAGCCTTCTTTCACTTGTGCGCCTATGACCTCGACGTGCAGGATTTGTGATTGTCTGTTCTGGGAGTCCTGAGTTATTTCAACATAGCATCATATCCTTGTTTATCACACTACCCCCAGTGCGTCACTTCACTTGCCACGCCAGTGCACCTGATCTGGGATTTATGATTGAGGGAAGATGAGGCGCAAGATGCTCTTCTAATTCCATACAGAACAAAATACGTAAGAGACACGAGAGAATAGTTTCTTATTCTCCGGCTGAAGAGAAAGCCGGGACTCATGTCACAACGATTCATGGTATTCTTGGTCTATCTGAACCTCATATTGAGCTGTATGACCACAAAGACCAGGTTGCTCGTCATTATTCTTCTATTTCCTCCTGTCCCGATCATTTTGTGCCTTCTTGAAAAAGCAGCGAATTCAGAATCAATAGCCGAAGTCAAATCTTGGACAATTCCTCATCTTATTGAAAGGTGTTATTTGCCTTTGCTTCCCTTGCCTCCTTTGTTCTTCGGCCGGGAATGTTGCTTCCGAACAATCTTATTTGAGCTAGAAGCTTCCTATACTTGTGTTCTCACTGTCTTCAAGAATAAATGCATGTGGCACAAATTTCGGCGGACCGATCTAGTGATCTGTCTGAGCTCCTAGAGCTTCTGTCGCAGCTGGAATCACACTACAAAGTATTCGAAATCACAATACTGAGGGGTCGCATGTACTTTATAAACTACTGGGAATGCTGTTAATAAGTACAGATCAACCTTGCCGCTATAGAGAGGTCTGGTTTTGATTAGCGAACAAGGATATCGGAATTGTCAAAACTGATACGGATTATATAAGATAACGCGTTCTATAACTTCGTAACTATGAACAGTTCTAGGAGAACTTTCCATCGTACATATAGGTAAAGTTCACGAATCACGAACCTAGCTGTCGTAGTATCCTCTTTGCCTCAATCATGTATACAGTACCTCCTATACCCTACAATGTGAAACATTCTCTCAGATACTTACAGTACGAGGGAGATTGATATCATTTTCGAAGAAACTTGGTGAATATTAAGCCCGGTTTCTGAATTCTATAAGTAGTCACGAAAGTGGAATGAGACAACATCTTGAAAATAGCATCACGTCAGGAACGTATTAGCGGGTTTTGATGAGGACAGGCATTACAGTCACGGGGAGTACATGTAATCTGATCTGAAGTCACGACATTAAGGACTTAATCAAACTTCAAATCAAAGTAACCAGAACGTTGCAGGATTACTCCCAAAAAGCGTTTCACAGTTAAGAAAGTATCAAATGAGTACAAATAAGGCAACAACTACAGAAGGAGGCTACACAGCGCTGGTAGGTTCTAGGTCACAGAGGAGGCCAATGGGCCATATGGAGGCATATGGACCTTCATCTCATTGCATAACTTCAATCACTTCTTCCACACCAAGTGTATTAGATTTACGTAGCACTTTCTCATGTTTTAATATTCACACCCCTGCTCATACCATATTAACCGGTAGCCCGCCATCCATCTCCGTCCGCAGTCCCGGGTTTCCTTCATACGGCACACTGCCCGGTCTACTTTCCGGGCCTTGGGCTTGGGAGAAGATAGACAGATGAGGCATGTGTTCGAGCTCTCCTTCCCTGATATCCTTCCAAGAGCATTTAGCGTGCTTTTTTGTACATGCCTGACACGCAGTGAGATGTTTCGTACAGTCAAAATTTAGACGACGACATCGATCACAGGGCGGGTAGATTGGGTCACCACGGCTCAGTTTCTCGATCTTTGATGCCATGAGGACGCGATACTGGCCTTCACTGCCGTCATCTGAAGTCGTCAGAGGCTGGGACATCCGCCCGTCTCTCTCTTGCCCATTGAAGGTATGAAAGCTTGGTGTTTCGATTGTAGGTACTCGGTTGTTACTTTTAGGCCGCCCATGTGGTATGGACCGTTTCCGAGCCACGGTGAATTGATCGAGTAGATTCTGTTGCACTTTCAAATTCTCCCCGTTCGGTCGCCCATTGACAAGTGCAAATGGCTGAGGCGAGAAATTCCTGTTCTCGGGATCTAGAGTTCCAGCTGGCTCCGTAGCCTTCTTCCCCAGAACAGCGTTTTTTCGTCCCTTCAGTTGGTAATTTAGCTGTCTCGCTTTGCTTGCAACAGTATCCGCTCTCTTGATGAGCATCGCAAGTCTGGTCTCTAGGATATTCAAAGTTCCTAGCTCTGCTGCTTCATCTTCTGGAAGTGGCTGGGTTGGAATCATCCTCTCGGGACCGCCAGACATGATCAGGCGGTAATCGTCCTCTGAGATCTCGACTTGACCTCCTTTGATCCAGAATCGACAGACGTTCATGTTTGGGCCATGCTCGGACAGCACGAAATCCAATGGATTGGTTCGAGCGAAAGTGACGATGTCGAGCCATGACACTAGCGATTGTTCTAATCCGAATGAAGCTGTGACAATCTTAATGGGTCCGTCGAACAGTTTCTTAATCAAATGTCAGTACACTATATAGAATGCCTTACTCTGAAGAAGGTTTTAAGATTGAGCCTCCAGAAATCTGAACGCCGTAGTCGGGAGCGTGAGCGTAAACTTAGCTTACCTCGAAAGATTTGAGGAGCAGTGGTCCGACTAATTTTGCGCCCAGGTTAGCCGCAAGGGACTCGTGACGTTGCAGAACACCTTATCAACATTGTTTGTTAGCTCATAGTTCATTAAAAGTAGCTCGACTATCCTGTTGCTCTAGTATTGGAAACTGTGAAACCGCAATTTCATGATTCAGTTATGAGCTCTGCAGGAAATTGTCCAAAAGACTTGGACCACTGAGCCAGGTACTCCCCTGCTGAAAGCTTACCTTCATAGTCATCAATCATGCCCAGAACATCACTGAAAGTTTCGCTGTCCCCTTCAACAAGTTTCAGCCTATCCGCTTTCGCCTTCGTCAGATAGTTGATTAGGGCCTGGTTGCCAGCGGACGGCGGAGCAGACTGCCGTCCTCCCTCGTCCATAGGAGGAGTCCTCTTCCGCTTCTGTCCACTAACACTGGTAGAGGATTCAGGGTGCGAGGAATTCTCCAAGATTGAACTTCCTTCCGAGAAAAGCATGTTGGTAAGTTGGCTAATATAATACAACTATGGCCGATTAGCTGGTGGAATAAGTGATGGCGCCGCCCTGTTCACGTGGGCGGAGCGGACGAACCACACACACCACAAAATTTCCACGTCAATCGTCTTATAGCCGTATGTTGCCTTCAATGAGTGCCCTTCAAATCTCTAAAACAAAGATCTCCGCGCAGATAATCTCGTCTCCGGAGCAGTTGTGCGTTGTCGCGCGCAGAGGATGTGGGAGTTGATGAGGGGGAGGAATTCCGCGCCGAAAGATCTCGTCACGGAGATCATACTTCCGCTAGGCTCCACCAAGCTTTTGCTCGGAATGGGTGGGGTGGACTGGTGATCTTGCCGCAGAACCTCGGATAGACTCACCCCGCCCGCGCCTTTTCCTCCGGGGTGCTTTTCCGCCTCCCTCATCGACATCTGTAGACTGGAATTTCAAGCTTGGCCATGACCGTGTTGACATAGGAAGAGCACATGAGAATGCGATACCCCAGGATCGCCGCAATTTCTTTATGAAGAACTCATTTGGCTAGAAACGGTTCCATCGTTATTTTCAAAGCTGCCGCGGCAGTTTAGAGTAATTACTAATAAGGTTCATTTAGGTATTTGTTCGTTGATTCATTCATTATTATCATTAAAAAGGAAGGATTTCCAATCCTTTCCAATCCCGTACCGACCCAACCAGTCTATCAAATACAAAAACACCGACCTGAAAGAGGTTTTCACCACCAGTCTCCCTGGTCGTGCATGGCAGCAGCGACCTTCACGAAACCAGCAATGTTGCTTCCAGCCACCAGCGATGGGAACTCGCCATCCTTTGCCTCAACGTACTTCTTCGCAGTCTCCAGACCGTTCTTGAACGCGGCTTCCATGATACCCTTCAACTTCTCATCGACTTCTTCGCTGTCCCAGCTGATTCTGGCAGAGTTCTGGGCCATCTCGAGTCCGGAGACAGCGACACCACCAGCGTTGGCGGCCTTGCCTGGTGCGTACCAGATAGCCTTGTCTCCATTGGCCTTTCGGTGAGCCTCGAAGACATCAATAGCCTCCTGTGTACATCCCATGTTGGATCCCTCAGCAATGAATCGAGCTCCGCTGGCTACCAGAGCCTCAGCCTCCTCCTTGGAAACCTCGTTCTGGGTGGCACAAGGAAGTGCAATGTCGACCTTGACGTGAGTCCATGGACGAGCACCGTCGATGTACTTGTACTTGCTTCCGCTGAACTCAGTAAGCGATTGGCGCTTGAGCTTCAGCTCTGCGATCTTGGAAATGTCTTCTGGCGCAAATGATTCACCCTCGGCGGCAATGAGAGCACCCTTGGAGTCGGACAGCGAAAGAACGGTGCCACCAAGCTCGATGACTTTGAGTGCTGCGTATTGGGCAACATTTCCGGAACCAGAAATCGCAACGGTCTTGCCATTGAAGTCGCCTTGACCAGCATAGGCGATCATGTGGCCAACGTACTGAAAGCTTATCAGTAACTGTACGCATAGAACCAAGTATATAACCAGGACTTACGTAAATGAGACCAAATCCAGTGGCTTCGGGTCTGATGAGGGATCCGCCCCAGCTTCCACCCTTGCCAGTAAGGATGCCTTCCCACTTGTTTGTCTGAGCCTTGTATGCACCGAACAAGTATCCAATTTCGCGTCCTCCAACACCAATATCTCCTGCTGGTACGTCGGTATCGGCACCGATGTGCTTGCTCAACTCACGCATGAACGACACGCAGAATCTTCGGATCTCGTTATCGGATTTGCCCTTGGGGTCGAAGTCGGCTCCTCCCTTACCACCACCAATATTTACTGTTGCACAAATTTATTAGTCCAAATTCGGCATGTTTATCACATGGGAGAGACACTTACGTCCGGTCAAAGCATTTTTGAAGATCTGCTCGAAACCCAAGAACTTGAGGATGCTCAAGTTGACTGTTGGGTGAAGACGAAGACCACCTTTGTATGGACCCAAGGCAGAGTTAAATTGGACACGGTATCCGCGGTTCAATTGAAGTTGTCCCTTGTCGTCTTCCCAAACAACTCGAAATTGGATGATGCGCTCGGGGACGGAGACGACTTGTAAGGCGGTCTTGTATTCGGGCTTCTGTTGGAAAAGAGTACTATTCTCGAGGGTAGAGGCCAGCTCTAGAGGTAACGTCAGAACTGCTTTCGACATGTATAAAAGTCGGCCAGATGTCCTGCTTCACTGCTACACCAGCACCACATCAAGACGATTGAGAGAAACTTCTTTCGAAGTCTAGCACTTCAATCCCATTTCTACGTTTGAAGGACAGTGCGTTGCACACGGGCAGATATTGGATGATGATACCATAAGTAGAGGGGCACAAAATACCTTTGTAGGCCTGCTCGAACTCAGGCTCAGATGGGAGATTCGACATTTTTAGGAACTTGGGGGTATCTTGAAATCAAATGGGATGTTTCTTTACAAGCTTGTTTGAAGAGGGATATTGGATGGTATGGAAGAAGCACAACTCGGGGGATCCAAAGCTTTTATCTCCTGGTGGGGGAGCTTGAGCTTGACCTCGGACTAGGGTCAACAACATACAGTGAAGAGGAACTTGGACAATCAAGACTAGCGCGTGTGTCTAGTCAGATCCAAAGCTCTCTTTCTGATCCAAAACCTTTTGCTCTTACCTGACAGCAGTCGCATAGCTCCCAGAAAACTGGGGCCTGGTATCGGGAAGTGAAGGGGGAGGCAAAATAATATCTGGTGGCTTGGGGGTCAAGCTCTAGCTGGATGGCGACAGCAGCAGATTGTGTTGATGAGCCAGTCAGAAGAAGGCAGGCTGGTATCAATAACCACGCAGATTGAGTAAATCTGCACTTTCAGCCACTCACGTAAGGCGGGCAATGGCTAAGATAGGTACGAGTGCTAGTGCCACAAGGCATTTAACACACCGACATCGATATCTGGTTGAGCTGGTCCAGCGCATTCCCGGTATGACGCGAGTACAGGTACAGGCTGCCGTGATCGGCGTCAATTGGGGCGGCCCCATCAAAACTATTACCTTACACCCTGAGGGATGCTCGCTGAAGTGTACGGAGTAAGGTATCAATGCCTGCTCCGTAAAGCTCGATGCCAGATATAGAAAGAATTTGTCGGGATCTCCAACCTTAATCACCCAACAGGACAAGCTCACATAGGATGATGGACCAGCTCACATGCAATAAGGAAAGTCTGGTCTTCGATAGCTGCTGCATCTCTCCTGCAGGGCTGCGTTGATACTGTAAAACCCCGGTGTCACCGATCCTTATCGTAGTTCAGCCATTGGTGGTTCAGGCACTCGCGTGGCGCTTGGCCAGAAGCTTGCAGCGCGAGCCGCTGCTAAAAGTCTCGTTCGTCGGGTCCTCGATACTTGGTCCACTCAAATATGCATAGCAAACGACCCCGCGGAGTGGAGGGCAAGGGGAAAGTGGCAGTTAAGAGGCTGAATTGGTCCAATTGCAACAGTCTGCTTGCATCCTGCAAGTTGAAGATTTCGATGTTCACAAAAGATTTGGCAACATGTTGTCACGATTGATAGTCAAGGGTTGTACTCGCTTAGGCCCTTGCAGTCAAACGGCAGCTTGAGCTGAAGGAGAAGATCTCTTCCCCAGACACCGCTCACACACGACACTTTTTTTTGCACCTTTGCGCCCAGCCACTCCAAACTCACACTGAATTGCCATTTGAAATATTTTCAAGGATCAGCTATATAGCTCACAGTACAATTACTCGAGGCTGCATCCGAGTGGGGAGACGAGCGTGGGAGAATCGAAGAAGAAATTCCATTTCAGCCTGTCAGTCCCTGACCATCCGAAATCGGACGGTCAGACGAGGCGCAGACATTTATTTTCTTGAGCGAGGTTCAGCCTTGTTCGTGTGGTGGGAGGTTCCACACGACACGTTCGTTTGCACTTTGGTTGAGGGTGCAATATTGACCTTCTGCAACGGTGAGTTTTTCCGATTCTTTCTCGAGGAAAGTTTCTGTTTCATTATGAGATGAACAATGTTAGGATGTTGCATGAGCGAACAATTTCGACGTGGATAGATAAAAGTGTATATCCTCAGCCTCGTCCAGGGCAGCCTGCCATACTCAGTTTTGCTAAAGTTTCTGTTTCATTATTTATTCACGTTAGGACCTATTCGTCTGCGCTTATAGACTCGTTCTATCACGACTCAGAGCCGATTGAGAGATATCAAGGAAACCGACGACCGTCCACTTCGTTATTCCGTCGAAAACCTCAGTCAAGATTCAACGGGGAAGCACTTACTAAATTACGTTTAAACAATCATACGCGTTCTGCAAAAGCCATGGGACCAGGCGAACAAGGGCCGTACCGAGAAGTCTCCTAAATCAGTCTTGGATCTTTGAAGAAACCATCAACCGAAACATTTTATTTTAGTGCAAATCGAAGGCCGGACAGACACGTTGAATCCTGCTGCAAAGCTCAAATCGTAACGGCGATAAAAGGTATACCCTCGTTGACGAATTTCAAGCACGTTAATTTTGAAAAGAGGCATCTCGTTTCAAGGAAGGACAAATTGGTATATTTCTTTACTTTGAAAGCATTAATCACAGTCAGTCGGGTCCCAGTCAGTAACCAGATACTCGTCACAACTATCCAGGATCTTCATACCCTCCTCATCAATCTCAAAACCATCCACATCTAAATTCGCGACAATCCTCTCCTTCGTTACGCTTTTCGGCAATGGCACATACCCGTGCTGCAAACTCCACCTCACCAGTAGCTGCGCTGGTGTACATCCATACTTCTTACTCAATCGCACAACCTCGGGATGCTTCATCCGTAGAGCGCGGGCAAGCGGCGCATAAGCCTCGACTACTATTCCATTCTTCTGGCAGAAAGATGTGATATCTGTTCTGGTATTGAAGGGATGTACTTCGACCTGGTTGACAGCTGGAATGGTTTTCGGTTTCGAATCGAGAAGTTCTTGTAGCTATGAGACACAAGAACGTCAGCACAATACGTCCTCAAAGGAGAAGAGGGGGAATGCAAATTAGAACCTGTAAAAGCCTTACATGCTTCACACCATAATTACTCACACCCCCTGCCTTAACCTCACCCTCCTCGACAGCATCCTCGACTGCCTTCCAACACTCCAACCTCTTCGCCTTACCCCCATACGGACTGTGAAGCAAATAAAGATCCAAATACCCCAACCCACTCTTCTTTATACTCTCCTTGATACTATTCCTCGTCTGGTCATACCCTCTATTCTCCTTCAGTTTCGTCGTGAACCATATATCTTCCCGCCTGATGTCTTTATTCTTCTCAAGGTATTTTAGGATCGAAGACCCGACTTCCCGTTCGTTGGCATACCATTCTGCACTGTCGACGGCAAGGTACCCGGCTTCAAGGGCGTGCGTTACGGCCTGTGAGGTTTCGCGACCGGATGTCATATACACGCCGAGGTGGATTCGAGGCACGAGAACTCCATTGTTGAGCTTAATTGGGCTAGTGAGCGACATCCTTAAGGTAATGGCTTTGGCTGTAGTTGCGAAGTGGCGGGATTGAAGTCTAGGTGTAAGCATTCGTAGGAAGGTTTTGCACCTTAGAAATGATTCGTTCGTAATCTAAGTGTCTTTTGAGAAAAGAGTATTTTCACAGTGTGATAGTTCATACAGCTCAGCTCCTCGCGCTGATGACGTCGATCGAGTGATGAGCTCAAGGTGGGGTGTTACACTGTAAGTGAGGGGCAGGGTCCAGGAAAGCTTCACCTGCAAGCACTTCTTCTTGGCACTACATTAAGTATCACTTACTTGCCATAAAACAGAATATATCCAGAATCAATTTATTCGAAACTTACTCTGAATATCGTGTAAAGATGCCTGAACCAGCGCAAATCAATCGTTCCCTCTCCACCATCCGGACAGAGCTCGAATTTCTTCAAGCATCAAACGTGCTCTCAGGACCACAATTCCAGTCCATCATGGCGCAACTGCCTGTAAGTGACACACTAGATTTGTAATGTAGATTGCTTCGTCAAAAATCCCGGACGTGTAGTTGAGCCGCTGTTGATTGTTACATGAAGCAAAACGGCCAACCTTCGGGCTACATCGACCCAAGATACAATCCGAATCCGCAACAGCAGTTCGATCCCTCGCGAGTAGCACAGCAAGCTCAAAATCCAGATCACCCTGCTCATCCGAATAATCCGAAGGTATGTCTATGCAAACCTTTTATTACATATTGGATCATTCTCCGTCTTTCTCAATTCATTCTTCTTCCATCCCATGCAGTGAACAAAGTACCTAGGTATCCTTTCACGTATACTAGAAAATAGACATGCGAGTCCGAGACGGTCTTACTTGCCTTGACGGGGTTCTTTTTGCAGAGAAATGAATTGGATGAAGAGAAGAAGCTGATGAGAAAAACTACAGCATCACGAGTGGGCGAAGAACATGGCCACCAAGTTTGGGAACGCGGCTATGTTTGGTGCGGGTGCTACTTTTGGAGGGGATTTGGTGAATGATGTTATGAGGAAGTTTTGATCAACTCATGGCAAACATGATTCGACCTTCTAAACTATCGGAATTTGATCAGAGAGGTTATGTTCTCTCATGTGTACAGGGACATGCCGTGCAAAAAATTTGAAGCTCGCTCCTCAGTAAGGATGGCAAACGCGATTTCGTTGAAGTGAGAACGTCCAGGCAAAATGTCATGCCGCAACCCCAACGACACAATCACGCGATGTTCATAGGACATTGCCTGATGGAGCCCTTCAAGGTTATATATCTATTTGAGAACTTGACTCAAGTGTCGCTTTTGATGTGAAATCCTTTGCAAGTGTCCCAACTCGATTCCCCAGACAACGTTAATTGGCTTCTTAACCTCAATTCCAGAATTCACTACAAATCCTTACAAGTCTTGATTTTCTCTCCTAACGACCAATTTTCTCGACTCCGCAAGTTTTTCAGACCACATCGATGATCATCCCACCTTTTTTCGCACCTTTATCTCGCATGTAGTCAAGACTTCCACTATGCGTGTATTTCTGATAAAGTAGAGATGTCGCTGAATATCAGGAACCTATCACCTACCTCCAGTCATCGATTTCTTTCGTTAGCAAATGCATAAATTAAGGGCACACCTTCCTTTGCCAGGACGAGATCACCTGCGGGAGCAAATCCATCGGTATTCGATTCTTAGCTAGGCGAAATTCATCTTGCAACCCAACCAAGAATAGAGCACAAACTGTTTTATTTCCTGTTCATTACAATATTGTGTCATAATCATACAATCGTAATGCTAAAGCGCGCCAAGTTCCTTATCAAGCAACTTAGCAATCACCTATGGCTCTCATGCGTCGTGCCCGTTCGTTACAACCCAGTCCTCATTTTTCGCGATCTTCAAGGGTCCACGTTGCCATTAGAAAGAGCTGCTGAGTGACCTTTTTTCATTTCTGTTAGCCTCCGACAGGTGCGGCCTCGGCGTCCTTGCCTGTCCTCTGACTTGGGATCCACGACATGAAGAAATCAACGTCTTTCGCGACTGCTGCTGGAACTGCGAGATTTTGAATCCATTGAGGTATTAATCCACCAGCATCCGATGCAGTCGCCATGATCCACTCGATTTCCCCATTACCTGGCAATACCCGGATCCTCTCGATCGATGCGTATGCTCCCCGCACCAGGCTCTTATCCTTTGCAAACTCCGCATATGGTGATTTATCAAAGTCGTTAATGGGTATTGAAATGACGATGAACTCGGATGCCTCAAAAAGCGCAGCAGTGATTTGGACAACAGTGAAAAAGCGGTTCTTGAGAGGTTTGGGATCGATCCTGTGCTTCATCTCTTCAACCACAACTGTAATATTGTCCCATCGCTCTCCTCCCATCTCGACCTGGATTCCACTAGCGTCCCAACTCATTGCCTGCCGATCTCCAATGACAGTAGGTGTAAACGCGTGTTCCGACTCAGCATGTTCTTCCTTGAAGCAACGCACGAATTCGTCCCAGTCAGCCGTCTTTTCCACCGCCGCGTTCCTGTGACTGCTCCTCCTACAGAACCAGGTCTCATCCTTGCGATCCGCACTGAATTGGCACATACCCTCCACTTTATCCAGATCCTTCCCCGATACAACCCGTTCGTAGACTTGGACCGATGCCTCGGACGAAGCGTAAGTCCTAGGACTTCCTTTGATCTTCCATGAGACCTGCCCGCCTTGCTTCGGAGCTACACCATCGATGAAAGGGACGGACTCCTCAATGGCCTTTTTTATGAATGTCTGTAGAGCTGTGCCGGTGGACGCGGATCCGTCGTTCTGCTTCTGCGAGCCATTTCCATTATTCGGCGCGACACCCTTGCCCCCGGCTGGCAATTGAGATATCGATATCCCCTCCAATCTGACCAAAGGTCCTAGAATTTCTGCCATTCTTTTGTACTGGTCAATCCTTTAGCAGATGCAGTCCAAATGTGTGCCAAGTTGTGATATGAGCGTTAAGGGCTGTTGAACAAGAGAGATGGGAAAGTTGAGCGAGGGCAGGTAATGCGAACAAATGATCTGGAGAAAAAACGACCGGGTGCAGTGAAACGCTGTGCTAGGGGCGCCGACATGCCCCTGCGCAAGCTTGCTCCAGGGGTTCAATAGTTGACCCACAGGAGCTTTGGCTGGGCGCCAGGGAGCTTGGGCTTCGTAGAGCACCGTGCCAATATTTCTCACACTTAGCGCGTGTTCTTGTAGTAATATTAATACTAATATTGTGATAATATAACACATTGATCAGCGCGATCACGATGGTCATCTTTATCCAGAGCTGAAGGGATTCTCCAGATCCAATACCTTGGCTTAAATTTGAAGTGCCAGTGCACTTGAGTTCTGATGTAAAGATATCGCTGTTGTGTCCTTGCCTACAGACTCTATCATCACATAAGATAGGTACAAGTAGAAATATCCGTTTTTGCTAAGGTTAACAACGATATCACTTCCGCCGAACAGTGTCTGCGAACCAAACTCTCACTTTGTATTATGATAATTGACTAAGACTTATAATGAATTGACAGTTGTGGAATCTACCAGGATGAGGAGACTTTGAGCTTACCTCAAAGACTGTCCTGCCCGGCCAGTACCAGCATAACAGATCAGCCGAGGATACATGGCAGCGATAATATTATGATAGCAATCTATGTTACGGTCGCTTGAAGTTGAAGCTGGAGCATACCTAAACGAAGCCTGCCATTAAACACAAACTATCGAGAGTGGACCAAAAGCGCAACCTAATAGCAGTCAAGCTTGCCTCAAGGCTCGGAAATGTACAAAACCGAGTATTGCGGAACATTGCCTCAGGTGAATCAGTCGAGGATTGTGTGGCATACCTGGAAAGAATTAGAGAATTCAGTCAGCAATAGTTCCAACGTTTCCGAATGAAAAGTGCCAAGTGATTGAAGTTTCTTCTGCTTCAAGTCATACTTCCCAGGAAGAACTATTTCCGCACATGTGGTCGCCTGAATAGAGTTCTAACGAATTTCGCGTGAAAATTGCAATAGTATCGCTATTTTAATCATGTGAAGCGGAGAGGAAAAACGCAGTGTATAGGAATGAAGAGGCCTTACTTAGAGCCTCGTGATCACCGAAGTGTAGACCATATGCAAGTTCGACATTTTCGTAGTCATTCTGGTGGTTGTTGCAGAAAAATTCTTAAAGGAGAGAGAAGTAATATGAAGAAGGAGAAAAGAAAGGGGAAGAGGAAGGTAAGAAGTCCAAGGGGTGTGTATGTTTGCGCCAAGGTCTAAACTACATTAGCCAGCTTCACTTGAGATGCCGAAGGCTATACTTCTACATTTGGTATAGATTAGAAGTAGGAAAAGGTGCATTTAAATTGGCATCTGTGAAATTAAGTTGTGACGCAATTTCGGACCAACACCAACGATGTGTGTTTTCGAAGACTGCACGAGGAACGAGCAAGTCGGTACCGAGCTTGTTTGGACCTAAGCGAGGACAATTTTCTGCCAAAGTTTTCATCCAATGGCCTCCTAGTCTAGGTGTCCTATAGCGTATTTATCACTCACAGCCATTACTTCTCATTTTGTTAAAATTTGACAAGTGAGGTCAAACTCGAGCTTCCATTCAGGTATTCTTCAGTCTGCCGTTCCTTGGAAGCAAACTTAGAGAACCATTCATCCTCTCGACCAACGGAAGTATTCTCTTATATTCTCCGGGTGAACAGTCTATGACGTAGTGAGTATTTCTAATTTATCATTGTCTGGATTGCTCTGATGTTCTATGAGTCCACTCTTCTTCTTAAAGACAATTCAATTTTTCCGATATTGGAACTTCGGGCTTGTTTCTCACTCGACTTGTCGAAGCTCAAATCGATAGATGCCTTGCGTCCTTCTAAACCACAAGATGATTTGTCCTGCCTACCTTGATGTGTTTTCCGTGATTTTTCTTTTAGAGATTAGGATAGTAAAGCTGTGACAGGAAGAGCAGATCTCAATCTTCAAGTTGGTCACACAGATTCGACTAATTCTAATCCCTCCGAATTTCAGAGAACAGAATCCCGTAGGATGCCCAAAAAACTTTTCGATCCACCTCCTCAAAGGAAGAACCAGGATTTAGGAGCGGCTGAAACTCGGTACTAGGTGTTGTGCCTCCTCGTGGATGTAATCCGGGGAAGTGGTCGATCTCCCGCAAAGGTGGGGGATGTGTCGCCACTTTACTTCCACGGTATCCTCAATGCCATGGAACTATGCAAAGAGAAGCACGATATAAACATCGGGACATCGGATAACTAGATGATCTGTTTAATTCGAACGCCAAAGGTGCCTCGTGGTAATTCCTTCAACCACTGTCCTATTCTTCCATCATGGCTTTCACTACTCCGTCAATCGACTGTGATGTCGTCGTCGTCGGCGGAGGGAACGCTGGTTTTTGTGCAGCAATCTCAGCTTCTCAGTCCGGAGCAAAGAACGTTCTTCTAATAGACAAATGTCCCGAAGCTTGGGCAGGCGGGAACTCATACTTCACCGCTGGTGCGATGCGTACCGCTCACTCAGGCCTCAAGGATATATTGCCACTAGTCAATAATGTTGATGCCGAAACAGCGAAAATTATTGACCTGGAACCTTACACACGACATGATTTCCTGGCCGACTTGGAGAGAATTACTCACGGAAAGTACGACCGGGAACTTGGGAGGACTTTGGTGGAGGAGTCTACGAGTGCTATTCAGTGGTTAGCTAGCATTGGAGTTCGCTTCCAGCTATCTTTCAATCGTCAGGCTTATAAAGTTGATGGTCGATATAGGTTTTGGGGCGGTCTTTGCTTGAAGACTGAGGATGGTGGTCGTGGTCTCGTTGAAGACCATCAAAAAGCTGCTGCTAGACACGGCATCAAAGTTCTGTATCAAACAGGAGCAGAGAAGATCAACTTGGCTCCAGAAACTGGTGCTTTCAAGTCATTACTTGTAGATACGCAAGGCAAAAAAGTGCTGATCAATGCAAAAGCACTTGTTCTGGCGGCTGGCGGCTTCGAGTCGAATCCACGAATGCGGGCGCAATATCTTGGTCCGGGCTGGGATCTCGCTCATGTGCGTGGTACACCGTACAATACTGGAGAATGCTTAGAGATGGCCATGCGTGATATTGCTGCTAAGCAGGCTGGTCAATGGTCTGGCTGCCACTCGGTAGCTTGGGATGCCAACTCTCCACAGAACTCAGGTGATCGCGAAATCTCGAATGAGTTCACGAAGTCCGGATATCCCTTTGGAGTTACGATCAATACTCAAGGCAACAGGTTCTTCGATGAGGGTAGCGATATCAGGAATTACACGTATGCCAAGTTCGGAAGGGCGATTCTGGCTCAGCCACAAGGTGTTGCATTTCAAGTGTGGGATTCACAGACTGTTGGATGGCTGCGAGATGAAGAGTACAGGGACGAGATTGTCGAGAAGATACACGGCGATACGATTGAGGAGTTGGCACAGAAATGTGCTAGTAAAGGACTGGAGAATCCCGCATCTTTCGTGCAGACGTTGAACTTATACAACGAAGCTGTGTATAGCCATAGAACAGAGAGTAAAATCCAGCTCAGATGGGATCCAGCAGTAAAAGACGGACTCGGCACTCAATCTTCAAAAACCCAATTGACGACACCGAAATCTAACTGGGCATTACCCATAGATCAAGGACCCTTTATGGCGATCAAGGTGGGATGTGGTGTCACCTTCACATTCGGAGGTCTAGCAGTAGATCCTCAAACGTCAGGAGTGATCTCAAATCTTACTGGCAAGGTGGTACCGGGTGTATTCTGTGCTGGAGAGATGATCGGTGGCTTATTCTATGAGAACTATCCTGGTGGAAGCGGTCTGACCTCAGGAGCGGTCTTTGGTAGAAAAGCTGGGGTTCAAGCTGCAGCTATGGCTAGAAAAAGTGTCAGATCATCGCACGACGGAGTATCGTCGCGCCTATAATTAGACGTCAATCTGCATCAGCAAGATTGGCGTTGGCAACTGTCAAATAGGTGTTTCGTAGCTTTTCATACCTAGATAATCTGGCAGCGAGGTAGGGGAATACATATCTTGATTTCTTGTAATCTGCTTTGGGTGGCCGATGAGAGCGTATGCCGTATCCACTACACGATACCACATATGTTGGTAGGTAAATATGATCTAAAGGTCCAAGATATGAGAAGTCAAATCTGCGACATGCAACAGAAAAAAGATTCCGAACAGTTCCTACACATATCAAGCCTAGCGACTGACCGCTTGGATCGGAAACAGCTTAGTAACGCAGATGACGAAGCCTCATGTTGGTTTAAAATGATTCCACAAGAACAAAACATGGGAGATCACATCTATGATGTGCAACAAAAGAAGACAATCATAATCTCAAACCTTTGGAACGGATCTCGAAATCTCACTCAAGACTGACCGCTTCGACCGGAAATCGCTTAGGGAGAATGGTGACGTCTGAGATGTTGGTTTGAATGTGACCTCGCAGATTCAATATATGAGATGTCACATCTGTGACTTGCAACAGAAGGGAAAAAAAAGCTCGAAATGTCTAGCCCCTTGAATCACCTCACCACTTGGCTGGAAACTGCTTAGTGACGGGGAGTGAGGAAGCCTCACTGTGTTGGTTCAAATCAGATTCTACGACTCAAATATGAGATGTCAGATCTGCGACATGCAACAAAAAAAATGGAAATTATTTCAACGCGTCTTAAGTCCCTTACCTGACCAGAATTCTGGACTCTGCTTCCGGGGGTGAACTGAGGAGTTTGAGAACAGGCAAAAATATACATTTAATCATACAAAGACTAATTCCGCTATAAAACCTCGCTAGAAATGCAATCAGCTATAATTCGAAATTCAGTATCCGACCAGCAACTCACAGCTCGGTCTTCCTCTTCTCCTTCACTTCTCGTGGCGCCACTTTCGGCTGCGGGAAATGTCCTTCTAGATCCATCCACTCGCCCACAAATGCGGTTACCATCCTCGTCCAATCTTCTACAGTTGGCATATCGAGATGCTCGGCATCATCGTCCATCGTATGCCAGACCCTCGGGAACGGCGTAGGTATAATATGTAGGACCTCGACGCCACGAGCCATGAACGGGATGTGGTCATCCTGCACTCCCCACGCGCCGTTGAAATGGTCGGGGGGTTTGTCGGATTCGGGGAGAAACGATTTGCCAGAAGTGGACTGCTGAATATTCAACCCACGGATTCGAGACTCGATTTTAGATAGACTTTGGTATGCCCAGTGTGTTGTTCTGAAATATGATGGGACATTTGGGTTTGGAGAACCAAGTAGATCGAGAAGGAGGAATAACGTGATGCTGCTTAAGCTAGAATGATATGTTGACATTGCGGCATGTGGTGTAGCCTCCCATTCCTCAGCCAGAGATCTGAAAAGTTAGCAAGATCTCTGTGTACCGGATGTGATGTACGTACCTAGCTCCATACAGAGAATCCGAGTCTGTCCAACTAACAAATGCTTCTTCTCCATCCAATAACAGTATCTGTACGCCTTTCTCCTCCTCCAGTCCATTGGTCCCTTCCGCCTTCATAGCATCCCATTTCCTAGTCAAAGCCTCGTCCACGCTACGCGCGGCATGCATAATCATGGCACATGGAGCAGCACTATCCGTCGCGCCAATAAAGCCAGCTGGAGTCAGTTTCGAATCGTAATGCGCAACTAAGGCCAGTCTCCCTACATCCCCAGGCTTCGTCCATGGCGGATCTCTCGTTATAATGATATTCGTGAAGGGGACTTGTTTCTTCCCCGTAGCAGGAGTGGTTGATGTTGAGTTCTGGAATTCGATAGTCCAGTTTGGCAGGTTTGTGGTGAACCAATTGACAAAATGCTGTTGTACAGCGATAATTCCTGGAGTTCCCGGCACTCGAGGGACCAAGATGGGCGCCAATATCGAACCAGTTTTTATGTCGAAGTCTGCGCCGGCAGCTGGGATATTTCGAAGAGTTTCATCGGATAAAGGAGTATATGCTATAACTCCGAGAAACGAGCATAGCAATAGAAAGATTCGAGATAGGGGCAACTCCATTTTCGTACTGTGATAGGCGAATGCCTAGAATCCTAAAAATGAAATCGCCGCAGAATCATGACCATCTTCTAACTCTCAATTGTTGAAACTCGATGTAGATGTGTTCAATCAAATAGCCGCAATCTATCCGCCGCAGATTGCCGGGACGCGCCAAACGCGATTATGCCGTAGTCCACATTGGTCGACCCCGGACTATAGCACGTGAGAAAAGTGATTATTTGGGCATGAGGCCACAATGGAAAGATCCATGATAGTAGGTCATACTTGGTACAAGTGGTAATTATTCCACAAGTAGAGTCTGTGCGTACTTCTACGGGTTTCTACTACTAGGGTATCAAGCAAGGGGGTACTACTAATGATATAATTATACTAATTCGCTGCTTTTACTACTAGAAACTAACCCCTTAATCATAGAACCGATATTCAGTGTACCTACCCCTAAGACACTAAGGCGAAATACCTCTCGGGATGAACGATTACGCTGCTAAACGCTGTACTTCGAGGCAGGATGGACTTAAGCTCAAATTGCCCTTCAATTAAACTTGACTCGAGACCAAGTACAATACGCACTATCGACTCGGATTACTCCTTAGTACTACTTACGAGGTCGAAAAGCTCACTTAAATATACCTCAACGAAAACGCCTTATCGAGTAGGTTACTACTTCGAGAGCAAATCGCCGTACTCCTTGGATCGAAATTCCTTCTATTCTTAGGTAGGATATAGGTGTTTCTGCTATTCGGACTGCCTTTAAGAAGGAGGGTTATACTCGACGAATTACACGCCGAAAACCAGAGCTTACTTATTAAAATCAAATTACTCGACTTTAGTAGGCTATCGAGCACGAGAATTAGACTAAAGAGTAGTAGTTTTCAGTTATCTAGAGTGACGAGACTTAGGTATAGCTTAGGAAACACTTAAAGGAGTAGGTAATAAGGAAAATTAGCCCCGAGGAGGAATATCACCCTGACTATATCGAAGCTCGATATTAGAGAAAAATCAGGTAGATGTTTTAGGGTACTGTGACGCTTGCTCTAGAAAGGTCTCGATCTACCATAGAATAAGACCTCACATTGCTATGAATATGAAGTAGTAAGAATCACTTGAGAATCTACAACTAAGGAGCTAAGAAGTAGA
>JACBAH010007215.1:0-23585 GCA_014282315.1 Neospermospora avenae | reverse complement strand
CCCTAACCCTAACCCTAACCCTAACCCTAACCCTAACCCTAACCCTAACCCTAGCCCTAAGCGAAGTCACGACTCGCCCTAGATTCGGTTCATCAGCGCGTTGACCCTATCGCCGACTTACTTGTTAGCAGACACCCCCTCATTGGAAGTCACGACCTTGGTCACTCCAGTTGTTGTTCGAAGGATACTGGTTCAAGTGTGAATCTTTGGAGAAGTTTGCAGCGTGAGATGAAGACCACTTCGTTCCACAATCTCAAATAACGCTTCTGACATGGATACGGCTCTCTTCCTAACAGCTATCACCACGGATGCAATAAATAATCTTCCGGACAGGCCTCCAACAAGTCTAAATTCTCCTGAACCACTTCACCTGTTCACATAGTCTGACGTCCTTTTACTAACCTGTCGATACGGCGACTTTGGACCAGGTGTGGTATTCGTACCTCCCGTGATTTGCTTCAAGTCCCGCGACCGGACAGGGTGTTTGGCTGGTCTTCATATGCTACCCTAGGTAATCAAGACTCGTATATTCCGACTAGATACATCATCGCAAATCTCTACGAAGCCCAGCTTCCACATCCCCAAGGTTTACCTCTGAACTCCCATTACACAACGATAACTCATTCATAAATCGATCAATATTCCGAACTTTCTGCCTCTCTTCTTCTTTGAGCGACGGTACCCCAGATCTCAGCCGAGGCATCTCATATGGAAACGTTGCGGTCCAGTTCGACCACTTCCGAATAACTGCAATCGCCTCCTCAGGAGAAATCTCAAACCACTCAATGTGCTGCTTCAAACAACCTTTGCAATAGATTCTGATCCTGCGATGGTCCAGCTCTGCGTGGCATAAAGCCTCAATGCGCTTGGCATTTCGCACCGGTATAGCAGAGCTGGAAGGAATTGGGTATAGGGTTCTAGCGACCCTGTTGCAGTCGAAGGTCCAGTCTTGATGGCGCACCTTGACGGGACCACGGGTGTATCCAAGTTTCACGAAGCCACTGTTTCCTTTAACCTCATAGAGATAAACATATCCCTCATGCTGGTCAATCTCATCCAAAGGCCTCTTGAGTTGGCTTTGAATCAGATGATATGACGATGTGTAGTCAGCAGGTCTATTGCTCCTCGAAAGAATGTCGAAAGGGGTCCTGTCATAAGTCTTCGGCCAGAATGCGGCTGGATCTTGAGCCAAATCTAGAGCTAATGGTCGCGAGCTTCTCGGAGCTGGCAGTCCTCGATTTTGCGAGACGAGGGCATTGTTGTTCTTGGTAGAATACCTTCTAGTATCTCGAGCATCAGGAGTACGTGTCTGACTTCTGGATCCGCCTGACGCATTACTTTCAATGGACGGCATCATCTTTGAACCGCCCTTTTTCCGGATCTCAAAAATGCTCAACTTCCACTGTGCCACATATTTGAGAGGCCGACGATTGATATGGTGATGACAGTACATATTCGCTTCAAGGATTTGGAGAAAGCCGTCAAGATAGGCATCGTCTAAGTACACTTCTGGCGTGATGATCTCATTAATCGTTTTCGAACAATTCTGAACCCTTTGCCCCCCTATTCCCATCTCACAGCGCTCGTCGGACGTCGTTATCCCAATGCACTGAGTAGAGACTTGGTCAAGAGCTTTTCTGATTTGCTTCTCAACCGACGGTTCGGTATTGCCGTCTCCATCGGGAAAGACCGTGGTCCAAGTTTCGATTCGAGGTTCTTTGTAATTAGGGGATCTATGATAAGTGCAATGTACAATCATGACTAGTTTTTCTAGCTCGGATTCGAATTCTAGAGATGATCGTGTAAGAGTTATCATCGACTCGAGCTGAGAATTGATCTGGACATCCGTATCTTTTGATCTTGGCGTTTGACAAGGCGCCCCATCCTTCTTAATACAGCAGCATCGCCAATTATCAAGACTCAGATTGGTCTTCAAGCTTGAGACTTCGATGTAATTTCTGTTCCCTGCTGGCTTCTCCTTGGGCGTCAAAGCCGACTCGTTCCGAGGAGGACTTGTTGGAGGAGTACGGAGCTCAGAAGGAGATATCCCTGATGAACGGAATCCATCTTCGAGCCCTCTTCGGGATGGTGAAATGTGTATATCTAGTTGACGTGAACTATTCGGAGGACTTGTTGGAGGAGTAAATGGCGAGGCAGAAGCTATTCTCGACGAGAGGACTTCGTCAACCTTTGCCCTCTGGCGTCTGGGATAATTTGTTTGAGGTGACCACTTTGGAGGACTCGTGGGAGGAGTATGTGGTGCAGATGGAGCTATCCCGGATGATCGGACATCATTTTCGGACCCTCTTGGAGCATTGTGATTGTTTGATCTCGTAGCTTCCGTTCGAGACGACCTCCACCCTGGAGGATTCGTAGGAAGGGTAACTACCTGTCTAGCTCTAGGTAAAGCTATCCCCAACGAACGGACATCGTTTTCGAACCCTAGCCGGGCTTTGCAAACGTCAGGTCTCGTTTGATGCGAAGTACTCGAAGGCTGCGAGTTGGAATTCTGGGACCCGGCATCACGGCTATGCCTGCTGCCCATCTCGTCACGCGTATTCTTGCTTGAAGAGATGATTCACACGGAGATATTGCCAGGTAACGATGTACGAATATGAGATAATGAAATAGTAAGATGTACTCTACAGAGGCAGAAGCCCGCAATCCTCCTCAAGTCGCGTCGGCGTGTAAACTGGATGAGTGAGCGGACCCGGTGAATAACGTGGCTTGCTGAGTGATTGCAAAATCGGACCTCAGTGGTTGAAGTCAGCCTCGAAGCCTAATGTAACCCCTCTTTTTAAGCGCCAAGGCTCAATTCGTACGAACGAATGCCTTACGGGCGTCCGCCTACTCGAGTATTGTGTGGGGTCTCAGTTTGGTGGCTCTCTTCCCAAGTCCAACGCGAGGTCGCTTCTTCTTTTATTTGTCTGCGCCAGCATCTGCGCTCGATATATCGCTCATCTCGTCCATTCGCTCAGCCTTATCCATAGTCGCATAGCGCTGTGTATACTCGCACCTGGGATAAATAAACGTTCAACTGAGGTTAGCGTATTTCTTGTCGCCAAATGAAAAACCAGGGGTTTAGCCAATTAAAAGGCCGTATTTGGCGTTAGTCTCATTCTCGCAAGGATTTTCGAATAACATTTATTTATCCCAAGTGCGAGTAGAGATTTTGTCTGGGGAGCTCCGACGTTGCCAAGATAACCGCCAATCCTCCTAGCCACTGCAAGATCAGACTCACCAGCACATCAGTGGAGGCTGCGCTCGATAACAATCCCGAGGTAATCCCGATCGCGGCTCAGGCGGAAAGGTCCGCATGTCACCAAACACGACTTTTCCCAACCATCCCTCGCATCTCAAAGAACATTACAATCGCAGATGAGGGCTTGTCACAATGAGGGCTTGTCACCATGACGGCTGGCATTGGTCAAGACAAGGCGGAGAAAGAAGACAAAGTCTCGGAGGAAGAAGAAGATCTGGCAAAGTGGAAAGATCTCAATTTCCCATGGTTCTTCAGACCTGAAGCTCAGCATTTTTAATCCTCAGCAATGGCCCATGAGCGATGTTAATGTCAAGGTTTCCTTACAGATTTTCTAAACTTGCCAGCAACTGAACCGAATCTTTTGAGTGAGCTGGAAGCTCTCCAAACTCGTCGACCTCAGCAGTGTAGCAGTTTCCAGAATCATCTGTCATGGTGTCTTCTGTCCCGTCGTTGCCATAAACGTAAATGGGTTAATTTATCCGTCCAAAAAGAAGTCAACGCCACGATCATCTTCCTTATGGCTAATCCACCTATCCTATTCACTATCAATTTTAAGTACCTTGAGTCAAACTCAAAACCTTCTTGATATCAATCGCACATCCCACCCGTTTGAAACATACCCCGCACGTAACATTTCGCTCTAACCACCCTCCCCTAAAACATTGCAAAACTTGCTTTTGTTGCACATCGCAGGAGAGCCCAACATGGGAAAATCGCAGCCTATTAGATAGGAAGCTAAGCTCGGGCATCAAGCAGGTAACTTTGTTAGGATTTGACTAATCGCAGCCGTGCTACAACCTCTCCTTTAGAAGAAGATCCCTTGGGTTAGATTGAACAAGTACTACAGCCACAAACAAATCACTTCTGTCTATATGCGTGTGTAGATAGAAGCCAGGACATACGCAGGAAGGGGATCTCTGGTCATGCTAAGGCAGGAAACGATCTATTTCTCAAAAGAATGGGACCCCTTTGAACTTTGCCAACCAGGGCGTCAAAGCCCAATCAGTAATAAGTTGTTAGTCAAGAATCGATTGATTTGTCAAAGAAGGATGAAAAATTTACACATAAAACAGGACAAAACAGTACTGGAACGACCAAAACGTGCCTTCAAGTGACCTTACATGTAATATAACTTCAATCTGAGCTCTTTCCTGCCACATATGCCTTAATAAGATCTTCATGCATATCAGCCTCATTAACCCAGCTATTTTTCCACTTGACCCAGTATTGGGTAATCATCTTCTTCCGCTTCCCTCGACCAACTGGGACAACTTGATCATCTAGAACCCTCTCAATTTCGAACTGGTTATCGTCGGGGTCCACAGCGGATGGTCTAGTTTCGTGAATAGCTTGTTCGCTGAGCTGTTGATATTCTGGGTCTTGATGAGAAGTAGGTATGCCCTCTGTAGAGCCGTTACCAGGACTACTATGGGTTCCACTGACATGTGAGTCGGGTAGCTCTTCGCGATCAAGAATATTCCGTAGATCTAGTTTGTGATGAGCAAACGGCACAAAGATTGAAAAAGTAGTCTCGAGTTACCTGGATCTAACACAAAATCTTCGTTAAAGCATTTGCGCCTTCCTTTATCAGTAGCAATATCTTCATACGCCGGAACATCAGTTGACTCCGTTGATGGCTTCTCCCCGGGTAGAGTGTCTCTGATAGTCGAAAGGTCCAGCCAGTCACTGTCGTCCGCTGGGGTAATAAAAGCTCCTATATTTTAGTCAGACTCAAGTCTCCGAAATATCGGTGTTATTAACACATACTCGGAGCTCTGGCAACATGTGTAAGAGACTCACCAGCCTCTAAGGCTTGAGACTCTTCGTCGAGGTCTGTAAGGTCCTCTACTTCAATCACATCATATTCCGATGCTATATTGCACCCCTCAGAAGACTCCGTCACGGAGTTCGATTCACGGGAGGTAATAGTAAAGCTTTGACGTGGTGACGAGCGAATTGTGTTGTCTCCGACAGGTGCGGTGGTATCTGGCAGAGAAAGAAGGAGTGGGTCAATATTGCCATTGGCGTCATTGGGAATTTGTGACACTGGGATATGAGTCGCACTCCCGCATGCATCAGTTATTGGCGTTGAAGCCCTCGAATTGAGTGAAGGGGGCGTTGACGGAGCGGTCGAAGGAGCAGTTGATGGTGTACTTGAAGGAGCAGAACGAATAGCTGCTGGATTCGAGGCATTATAGCTCTTTCGACACCACTGTTCCGCCGTCTGGTATACAAATTCGTATGCTGGTTTGGAGCGTTCTCCAACATCTATGTCTGGTTCCTGCTTAATAACTCTTCTGACCCTCTTAGTTTTAGGGCATCTGTCGTCCACTTCATCCAGGGGGCGAGATTTCTTTACTCTCTTGACGAATTCAGCACCATGATTATTCTGGAGGTGAAATTTCACCTGTTGCGCTGACACAAAAGTGTCGTGACAGTGTGATCTTGGAATTGGGCATTTAGGTGATGTGCCGTCATGCAGACCTCCAAGATTTTTTTCAAAGATTCGAAAGTGGTCAGAAATATGATCTCTCCATTCGGCCTTGTCATGGAACTGATGCATTCGTTCAGCAGCTGAAAGCATTGCATCGTCTAGACAGAAGGGGCATATGCCAGGCGAAGCTAGGGTCCCGCCGTAGAAGAGCGGATCACACTGAGCCGGTAGAGGTTTATGGCCTTCCAAGTGAACTTGGCAATGGTTCTCCCACTCGTCTTTTCCCATAACCCATTCACTGCAAAAGAAGCACATTTCTGCAAATCCACAGGTGGCTCTAAGGCTCTTTCTATAACAGCCATAGATATGCCTCCATCTCTGGGCAGCCGGCTTACTATTCAAAAATCTAACAATAGCCCTTTGTATTATACGAACTCTGAAAACGTGTTAAGGAGCATACGAACCTATCTATCTTCCTCTTAGACTCCGTCGGCAAGCAAAAGCACTTCTCTGGTTCCAAGCCCGGACGAACCGCTACTTCAGTTTCTTGTTGATAGAGCGCGATCATATCATGGAGGACTGCTCGCCCTTCTTCACTACGAATAGAAGCGACGGTAAACAAACTAGATGCCAAGCGGTCGCGTTCTGGCATCAAATCACGGACGCGGGAAAATATAGTCTGGTGATACCCGATCAAGTGGTTGTCGCCTTTGTTGGAAGGAATTCTGCTCGGCTGAAGTTTCCGGCTCTTGCGGAGCTCTTCAGCAATAAGCTTTCTCTTCTCTGCACGTAACTCCTTTCGTCGATCCGTGACAGCCGAGTCGTCCCTGGGATCTAGAGACAGAGCTTCCAGCTCCTGTTCGATAGCGGTAAATTCTGGGCTACTTTCAAGCTCATGCTGTTTTTCTGCCGGAAGAGACTGCCAAAGCTCGGGATTACGACACAAAGTCATAGACCGAAACCTGTCATTAACAATACTACGTAGCTTATCGCCGAAGTAGCTGCCTTGACCGTCAGTTCCAGCGTTGTTAGGTGCATAATGGTCACGATGGGTATTCTCATCGGTATGACCGCCATGCTTCATCCTCTGAGCCGTTGAATAGAGCTTATCTAAGAGCACGTTAGTTTTGAGAACAAATTCGCCCAATTAGTACTGGTGAAGCATGCCAATAAGGAATAGACCTTCGGCTCTAAAGTCATGGACTGTAGGCGGGAGCTCATATCCCGAACGAAAGCCCAAATCTCTCACATGTTTACTGAGTATGTCTGCCGTGTCGATCTCTCCATCATCTTTTTGGAAGAAGGGCAGATCAAGGACCTCTGGATCCCAATGGAGTTGGAACATCTCATCCCCGGCCGGCTCGAGACTAAGAAGCTCATCTATCGTCTTGTAATCTCTGAAGACCCTTTTTGCGATGAATTTGGCGAGATACGTAAGGATCGGATTACAAAAGAGCGGTCGAGGTTGTAAACCTTCATGCAATGAGTGCTCTGGCCTATTTCGTGATTAGCCTTTGGAAAGTGGCTTCAAGGTGTTAGGTAATAGAACGTCACCTTTTATCTGGCTTAAATGTCATGTTTTTTGCGTCTCGTACAACCTGCATGGCAAACTCTGCCCTTCCATCCTCATTTCGAAACACCGCAAAGTGATGTCCTAGAATAAAACGTTAGTCGTTCGCCTGGTCTTGGGAGAGACTAAAGAATCAGGACCTACCCGATAATAAAGGCCTCGACCTGACCCAGGACGGCAGGTTGATTGTATGTACTCGCCGACTCTTGCTGATGTGAATACTTACATTTGGAGCTGGCCCCATACTTCCAATCTGGTTCTTGGCTGTCTGTAAATATGCCAATCATTTGACCAGAGCTGTGTTCCAAGGTGAATAAAGTGAATCATAGTGCCGTACTTCCTCTCTCGCTTCCTATAGCGCAGACCGATTTCCTTCTGCAGAGGACCTTTTATAAACTATACTCTGTTAGCGATTGCATATAATGCCTCAATGAAGTGGAAACAACGCCTCCAGGACTTACGTTCGAGATGGTAGTAACTACTTCAGGGTCTATCTTTGGCTTGCGTTCTTTCCACTGCCAGCCTGCTGTAAGATCCTTCCACGAACGGACAACAGATCCTAACCCTGGAATATCGTCGCCATAAGCACCTGGGATGCCATATGCGATACATCTGGCCCAATCTTTCGACGTCTAAGGAGATAAGCGTTGGAAGAAATTTTTGCTAGAGATCAGGAAATAGCCCTTACCAGTCCCATCGCGCTAGAGCACGAGTGTAGTTTTTCTCTGTTCCTGGCTGGAGATCTTTTTTCACCTTTTTCCCGTTGACGATTTCTGACTTGATACCAGAGCCTTTGCCATGAGATCGTGCGAAGAACTCCTCCGTTGACTCCTTTTTTGGCATTGATACCGAAACAGTAACGTACAAGGACTAGTAGATAGGAGACAAGTGATAAAATGAATTGTGATAGAGAGATTTGGGAAGTCGACCGATCGATGAGATTGAATAAGAGAGGTATTCAGACCAAGACAAGTATGGAGCAGGAAGGAATTTATAGAGGGAAGAGGAGTACTCTCAAGGGCATCCATGTTGAACCAACCTACACTGTAGGCAAAGCACTGGGTATATTTTTGGACAGTGTCCACTTTGGGTTCCTTGGGAACTTGTTTGGGCTCCTTGAGCATCTCGTCAAAACTTGACAAAACTGATATGAGATAGAACAGAGGTCAGATCAAGCGTGATTGGTTAAAAAGCGAGAAGGAAAAGCACGTGATGATGTAGTAAATCTTGCTCAGGATGATCAGGCTTGCTCAGGTGAGTTGCTCAGGGTGCTCAGGTTCCTCAGGCGAGTCGACTGAGCCGAGGGTGAGCCGAGGGTGATTAGCGCCTGAGCAAGAGCAGCAAGCTTACTAACCGTATGCGAAACACAAGAACGGGAAAATTGATTCATGATACCCCGTCATTTCACACGCGAGTTGTGCGGGGTTTGGGGCTAATCTTCCTGACTTTGTCTCGCTCATTTGCATTCATCTTGTTTGAAGAAGTTGAAAGGGCTTGAACCATGGCAGAAGACAATTTCTCTGATAACATAACGACCGATGGCGATACTATCTTTATCATTGGACCTGACAAAGCTCGACTTGACGTCAACTCCTCTATCCTCCAAACCGCCTCCACAGCTTTCAGCTCAATGCTTGGACCTTTGTATAGCGAAGGACAAAGATCTGGCCTTACTGGCTCGAAGAAAGAGATTTTGTTACCTGAAGATGACGCAGATGCCATGAGAACCATGTGTGCCGTGATTCACCATCGTAATGACGTGGTCCCAGAAGAGATGTCGTCGAGCAAAATACTGCGGCTCTCGATCGTAGCTGACAAATATCTCTGCACAATTGCTCTTAAGCATGCGATCAGTCACTGGCTTGATTATCGGAATGTCGCGAGTCTAAAGGAACGGATGGAGCTTATGACTGCTGCGTATTTACTACATCATGCACAAGCTTTTTCAGCTATTACATACACAATGATGATGGAGCATGCTGGTTCATACCTTCCTTTTGCACGAGATCAGGTCAATTTCGGCGTGCCGTGGGAAGTTTTTGGTAAGTCTATGGAGATTAATAAGTAGAAGTGTTATGTTGATGAAGAAAAACAGATATGCTCGAGGTGAAACGCACCTTAATATATAAGCAGCTGGACTACATTCTAACAATTAAGTATGTACCAAGCGATTGCTCGTGTGGGTTCAACAGCAGATCTACCTACAGTCATCTAGGTCAGCTCAGCAGGGAGGGATTGGTCCCATATCCATACAGTGATCGAGAGACACTTGTAAGCTGTATCAAGAAGGCCGAACAGATGGGTCCCCCGAGTGTAGTTGAAGACTGCAAAACGTGTGAAAATTATCGTTGGCATAGGCCAGCATGCTCGCGAGAGTCGATGCTGAAGGACTTGCAGGATTTAAAGGATGGCAGAGGTCTTTGCCTTAATTGTATGTCTGGAGAAAGCCCGGTATATAGTGAAGCGCCATGTGATTAGAGCATTAGCTAGTGGACCGTTTCACATTAGCCAAAAGTTTGCCGATATGGCCCGTCCTCACATCATTTTTGAGCGAAATGGCGCGACGCTGATTATGCGAGCCACTGTATACAAATGAGATTACTGTTAGGATTCTACTATAAGAACGAGCAGCACCTGAGATTGTAGTGTATGATAGTTCCTTGCATGAATTTTGGATAATGAAGCTTGTTGACAAGCTTCGAGCTGTGTATTCGATGAGTCTCACTTGTCACATACAGAAACCTGTATTGAACTATCTTATCTTCAATAGTTTTTCACTACATTTCTTCGTGTCTCGAGCTCTTGAACAGTGTTCTAAGATAGAAGATAAGTTAGCCACAGCATTATGTCAGGCAAACACTTCGCCAAAGAACAACGTAGGTGGATATCTCACTACGCCATCCTAGGGGTCAGGATTCAGGGTTCGGGATTTACATTGATACTGAACTAGACATATTGATGGTCACCCAAAACACTATGAGAGCTAATTTAGTCCTTGCTCCAAGAACCTTTCTTGGAGTTCGCATGGGTCCTGCTATCAGCCCGTACCACCTCGTCAATCCTCCTGGATCCACCAACCAATATATTTTATTGTATCAAGTTCAAGATACTGCTGAAAGCATTCCGCCATTGTCAATGGCCGATCGATTCAAGGAATGAATTGAGACCTGTATTAGGTTACCTGTTCTATGGTGGCCGTGGAAGCAAGGTGAACGGTCATGTCCTGCTGGACATATCAGGATATATTCGCAGGTAAGTCTGACCTCGGTGGAAGATGTAAACAGTTGCTATTGATGACGTCGGCTACAGTAGGATGCTCAAAGTCGACGCGTAGCCAAAGATCAAAAGCAGCACTCATGCTTTGCCGTAATAGGGGATCATTAATAAAGGATACGAAATACCTTGTCTTTATCGCTGACATAAAGCGCTCGGCATTAAGCACAACAGAATATGTACAGTTTACAGGCATGAGGCTTGAATCGCTTCTTACTGTAGCTGACCATAAAGTCGTCGAGCTTCGACGGGGATACCATTGGCGTCGCCGCGTGTCATCACATTGCTGCCGAAGGGCCAGTGAGCCTTCGTTTTGTGTAAGGGCGATTTTCAACTAGAATCACCACGGAAGTGCACGTCTAACTTTGTTCCACTTTCTTACAATGACTAATGGTGGGAGTCGACACCGCATTGTGGCCCTTCCTGCGCCTAGGCGAAAGCATCTCTTGTCGAGTAGAGACTGAATTAGAAGTGAATACCGTACTGACATAGTGAACTTGAGTGAAACTACTTTGAGACTGTGGTCATGCTGACTTGACGACTTGACGACGTAGTGATTTGATGACTTGATGACTTTGGTGAGGTGTGCCATGTCCAAGAAAAGAAGGATTTCATATCGGAGAGCATGGATATGTACTCTACCATTAGTAGTAGGAAGCTATTTCTGGTGAGATGACCTGCCAAGACTAGTATGGATGTGAACTGGTTGAGTGGTATTCTTGCTGATGGAGTTTCGAGCAGAAGATAGGTGAGTTAGGGGTTATGGGCTGGCAGCTGTATGTTCTTGTTGGTCGTGGAGAGAAACGCAAGACATCGTAGTCACGGGCCCGAACATAAATTTTTGCGCGAATGGCGCTAACTTGATTTAGACGACGATTAAGTTCTCTGTATAGTGCCATCAGTGGGTGTCAGAATTCGTATACCACGCTAATTATTGAGCGAAGAATACCCAATTCCAAGCCTCTGCTACGTAGGTCAACGTTCGATTCAATCTACAGCAGGAGGCGAAATCAGTGTCTAATCGAACACTCTGTGAGTTTGTCTTTGGACCCCTGGTTGCCCGACACTGATGGTACTATAAGGTAGACTAGCCGGTGAACCCGTAATTGCCTGCTCCGTAAGGGTCAGCGTCGAATGTGTGCCTAAGAACCTAGGTAGATGACACCCGGTACCTAGCTGCCAGACAATTCTACGTGACACTTGCTGACCCAGGTTGTTGATGCTATTCGACTCCAGCATGCTGTCAACTGTACAAATAAATCGCTATCGGCCTCCATCCTGCCAAGAGCGGGGGAAGTGTCACAATTTCAGTCCCATGTGGCTTAATACATCTACAACATTGATTCCAGTGTAGTGCAACTGGATATCCCAGAGCATATAGTGGTCAACTACTTGTCGACCTCCAGACGGAACGATAATTTGGGGACGGGGGGTAAACATCACCAAACATCAAGGACTCCGTCCTAACATCGAGATTCTGAAGGGCGTTGTACGATCTAAATCTAGTTATCAGAGCAATTAATTGACGGTTGCCGACATCTGGATCACAAACGCCACCAAAGACATTCAGTATGGCTCACTGTTTGCAGACAGCATTCGGATGGCAGTGATTGGAGTGGTCACTCAGGATCCTTCTGTTGGTCCAATTCTCGATTGTCCTTGTGCCAACCCTCCCGTTGTGAAGTTGGTCTAGCTAACGGTGCGGTCATTAGTGTAGTAGCTTTGAGAGCTAATGGTGCTGATGAAATACTATTAAGTGTAAGCGCGTCTATTCATAAAGGTAAAATTGACATACGTTGACTGGTCTGATTGGGAATTCGATGTAAATTTGTATCGAAGATGATAAGTAAGGCGAAGTAATATTTTATTCGCTAGATCTGAAAAGTTTATACTTATGTGAAAGTAGAGCTAGCAACACTACTATTCATGAATAGAGCAGCGTTCATACTGAAAATCCAGACTTCCTCGCAAAAATCAACATCCACGTTGAGTGTTGCTTTAAGCGCAACGAACTTCCGCACCCATAACGCCGACTCAGGACCTACTCACTCCTCCTCATACAGGTCCACAAGATCCTGCACAATCCTCATTGCAGTGGTCTTCTTCTTCAAATCCGCAGCATTTTTATGCAGTGGAGATGCAGATGCTGGTTGTTGAAGCATGGGATGCAGTGGTGGAATACCGGAAACTGAGTTGATGTATGGACGGTGGATGAATGGAGGATCGTTAGACGGTAACGTATGGAAAGCGGATGTGGGAGTAGAGACAGCCCTTCCAGGATTGACCGGTATGAATTTTGTAGGCCTTGCGTCGTTTATGGAATTCCAACCAGTACCCGGTACAGGAGCTGGGATTGAGGGTATTCTTTTGGATTCTGGCCGATGTTTATGTGGATGTAGTGGAAGCCCGGGAAATCTTTCTCTTATCCCCTTTGAAATGAAATTCTCAACAATGATGGAATCGACCGAGGAGAACGGTGACGTCCAAGTCGCTACAGGGTCTTGGGCTATTGAGAGTCCGGCTACTGATGAGCTCTCTGAGGGCTGTGTAGGCAAGGCAGTACTAAAGACTGGTTGAGCCTTCAAATCTTGTTCGGTCCGAATCTCTTTGCTGGACGGGACTGGGGCTATGGATACAGTTTGGGCTGTGTCAGTGCTGCTTTGGATGTCTCATATTCGTCCTCATCAACCCGAGCCCGCTTCGATGGACGAATTCCTGTATTATGACCAGCGGAAGTATGTTTTCCATTGCCGTCCACAGAATGCATGCACTGAGCTCCGGAACCAAAAGAGGTAGAAGAAAGAGGACAGGCTTCCCCCACGAAAGACTCATCATGACCCCTTGTGCCCGGTGTTGCAGTATCTGCCAAGATAGTCTGGTCCTTATACGAACGACGGTGGACAAACCAGTTCTGCAGTCTTATCAATTCGGCGACTTTGGGAAAGATCTGGCTCTACATACTCTGATAGTCTTCCCTTCCACCCCAAGCTCGCGGGCCATTGCTTCAATTCGGTCAACAGCTGGATATGCCTCAAAATTAGCGGCTTCGGCTTCAGCTTCCAGAACTGCTCTTTGCTTTGCAGCGAATCTGAAGCCCGGTCTTGAAGGTACTTTCGGAGATCGTGTTGGTGGAGGTGTCACTTCGGCCTTGGTGGGCGATTGAGCCCTTTTGCTCTTATCTGGCTCTCCTATGTGGCATTAACAATCAGTGAATTAGAGGGGTTCAGTATCTCATGGACTTACGACGCCGCTGTTTATAAGATTCATCGTCAGACGGATATGTTTCTGATGGCACGGGCGCGATTGATGGTGTGAGAACGGATGCTGTATTTGACGGCCATATGTCTTTGGGCTCTGGAAACTCTTCTGGCTGAAGGTTTCCGTTTCGAGAAGGCATCGATACCGAATCGTGTCCAGTCTGACGTGGCTCCCAGTTTTCCACCTTTTGCTTTTCATCTTCCTTCTTCTTCTCATCCCTCTTCTCGTCCCCCTTCTCAATGTCAAAAACTAGCTCGGTATCGACACTTTTCCGGGGATTTGGCGTCTGTGGCTGAGTCTCATAATTGTCCACCAAAAAATCGTGTTTTACTTTCAACCAGTATGCTGCACAGGAATTCGGCGATCTATGATACCCATTCTCCTGCAGACGAAGCGATACTTTCTTCCAGTGTTTCGGCCATGGAATGACAGCTGAATCGTCTTCTTTTTCAAGCGCAAGCTGATCTTCTGTCATTCCCAGCAGGATTTGATGCTCCTGATCATCCCATCTTGGCCCAGCAGCTTCTTCGTTGGCCTTTTGAATCTCAGCGACACGTTTCCAGTAACTTTGACAGGCGGTGTTCGTTCGATTGTGACCTGCTGCCTGAAGCTGGATAGATACGTTTCTCCAGTGCGCAGCCCAAGGTATCTCTTGACTGCAATCGGTTAATTCCAGCTTGATTTGACTACTTGTGAGTCGCACAAGCATTTGATGTTCCTCTTCGGTCCATCGTGACAAGCTGGATGAGTTGGGGCTCATAATGTTGCGCTCTTGCAGGTGCACACGCGAAAGCAATTGCGTGGCAAGGAATGATTATGATCAGCTGCACGAGACTTAAGAGTACAGAATGTAGATCCCAACGGCAATAAAGTGGACATCCGCACATGCACAGGCAAGGTAGGAAGGTTGTTCCCGCGTGTTGCGGAATGCGATTGGTGAGAGGGAGGAGAGTCGAGACGTGGTGTAGGTGGCACACTCTGTCACTCTAATTATTTGCAGCCTGAATGCCTCAGTTCGGAATCGCGGACATTAACGACTCAACTCCAGTCCCGCCACCTTCGCTTAGCACACCGCCACTCTCAACTACTATCTTCATAATTGATGACTTCTGCAATCCTGCATACTGTAACATTATTTGAAATTCAGAATCTGAACTACTATTATTGTAAAGCCAGACCACACTGAACATAACATTATATATGCACTTGCGGAAGTTACAAATAAGGAAGTCCTTGCGGAAGGCTGCGTTAGAGAAGAGTATTCGACAGTCTACCTTTATAGCCATAATACAATGACTCTAGCACACCAAAGGATAGCTAGCTACTTATGAAGGTTACCTACGGTAGTAGAGAGTCGATTAAGCGATTAGGTGCTTACTCAAGAGTCTCTCAATCGTAAAGTCACGCATATGCAGATCAAGGTTTTTAGGCAGAGGCTGCTGGCTCTTCAAGGAGACTACTGCGGAAGGAAGGAAACCCAATCCCACACAACAAGAGGGTAAGCAAAGAACGAGCATTGAAGGTCACCTAGGCAGCTCTGATAGTTAGATGAGTCTCTAAGATATTACATATCTATAGGCATTGATTGCCCGGCGCTCTGTCAATGACTTCGGGATATCATTCTTCGGCTACAAGAAACTTTTCGGAAGATTTTTGAATGATGGTCTCTAGCAGAAGATACATTTCTTCGAAGGCAACCTCGAGAGTGTAATAATCATTGAAGATGTAAAGCATTTAGGTCATACTTGACAGGCCACATAAATAGCATCTAGAGCAGCTTTTCTCAAGTGCACTACCCATTTGGAGGATGAAAATAATGAGAAAGTAGCAATAGTAAACTCGTAATCGGAGTGGCAATCGATGAAGATAAAAACGAAATGTCCTAGGTGTGTTTTCAAATGGATCTGCCTCACATTCCGGCGATAAGCAGGAGCTTCTTGAATTTTCGTACGGCTTGAGCATTCAACGAAAGCTACCTGACCCAACCTTTTCCAACCAATCGTACGAAGAGGTAACAACCAACATATTCAGGACGGCTATATCACTCGCTATGCTGGGTAGTGGTGATGTTGTGTCTACCCCGCTTACAGGAAGCCGTAAAAACGATGAAGCAGATACGTTCTGGTGTCTGCACATACCAACTGCCTCCTTTTCAGAATCTGAGGTTGTAAAGTGATAACCCCGCAACAAAGCAGATTCAGAGGCTTTAAATACGGCAAACTAAGCTGAACAGTGGTAAACAGTTTAGTAGACGGTAGAGCTGATCGCGTTCGTTTGCGGTATATCATACTACAATATCTGTCTTAAGCCCTAGCATCAATAGTATCCTTTTCCTCCTTGCCTACCCATCACGCGCTTTAGCACCCTAGTGACACTCTCCCCTCTAGTTAGGAAATTTACACTTGAAGGGTGTTTGGCTGCGGGCATCGTCTTTGTGAGGGCAAACTTTTCTATACTCCCTATAAGACAAGAACACGTTGCCATCTGTGGTCGTACGTGAACAGTCACTCTACTTCAGAATAATGTCGCACCATTTACCAGCCACGTATGCCCTGCTTCTCCTCTTCGCCTCTATCGAATGCTTTGCATCATCTTTCTGCACCCTCTGGCTAGATTTCCTAGTCCCTGGTATGCCTCAGTCACATCTTTGTCCAGCGCAATTGCCTCTGCTACATTTGAGCCGCGAGGGCTACTCGGGCAGGTATTTACGAGATCGGTAGCTCGCAGTCCATTTTCGGCATCGGAAAGACACAGATCGGGCTAGTCTAGTCCTGGAGCGCTTGCAATTATTTCTGAACATCCACTGTCGGGGATTATAGCCAACGAAAATATTGGCTTTCTCGTTAAGGGTCATCTGAGAAACGGGAGTCAGGGCATTGGAATAGGCTGTGGCCGATCCATCTTGACCGGACCTGGGTACTGGATATGGAATCAGTTGCAGATCGTGGATGAAGAAGTGGGTACTTACGTGAAGGGCATACTCGAGGAGATAGTCTATACAAATTTGCATCAACTAAAATGTTCGCCTGAGCAGAGGCGCCATTCTGCGTAATGGGGAGTGGGAGGAGTGCAAGAGAGGTTAGGTGCCATGACTTCACGGAGGCCAACACTGATGCAAGCATGTATTGCGGCGCTGGGATTTGGCGGCGCGTTTGCTGCTCTTCAGTATCGGAAAGCTTTATCGGCGGATATGGTTGAGAATGATGAGCCTGTGGTGTTGGTTATTATGACGAAGGTCTAAGGAAACATAGTGAATGGGAATCATCTTGTTCGACATTATCAATGAAGCTGAGGAAGGTGTCCACGGATCAGTTGCTTACCTGCGGACGATGACGATACACTTTATTTTGCAGGGGTATCATGAAAGAAGGTGGGTCATCATCCTCGACCATGGGTATCGACTCCACCTCGCACACAGACTTCATTACCACAAGACTCTAGCGGGTGTTGAAAGTGTCCCCTGACCCATGAGTTGTAGTCAACGACCAGGTGGAGATACTGCGCGACCGCTCGTCTACGGCTTGCTTGATTCCGACGAGGAACTCGTTCTGGAGCCAGTGATGCACACGCCGATTCAGTAGTCAGCAGTTGCGCCCTTGAGAATCTGATCAGTCCTTGAGATCTTGCACTCCTCCCTTACTTCCTCGACATGCATTTAGTAGCATCTGTCCAGTCTGGTCCTATCCGCATCCGACTGCTCTGCAATATTAGGCGCTTTTTGTCGTCTCCGCTCTATTTCAATGTCGTCGGTCATACTCTTACGCTTCTTTGAATTACTAAAAGCCGGTGGCCTGGCTTGTAGTATCACCTCGGGAAATTTATCTTCCATATCACAATACTCAAACACCGTCTGGAGTATCTGGCGTTGTCCTGCTTCCTCCAGAAAACTTACACATGGGCCTCGGCGGATTTCCACATCCCCTACAAGCTGCTGTGTCTCTTCTAATATCGATCGAATGTATGACGAAGGAATGGTCGCGGTGATGCGTTGTATCCAATGGGAGTAAGTCGAGAATATGGTAATCTAGTTGGGATGTCAGCTTCTTGTATGTTCAGGCTCAATAAGAGTTTAACCTCTTCCACCATTTGTTGTCCTTGGTATTCTTTTAGAGCGACCGCAAGCAGAGCATATAGTTCGACATGCGTAAGTTCTTTTCCCATTGCATGCTTCCTTGGAATAAATGAGAGTCGCGGTCGTTGTAGAGTGTCAGTTTCGGAGACTATCATTAAGGTGGAAAGAACACCCTTGGAACGCGAGTCTGTTGCGATATGAAGGCGATGATTCCTAATCAAGATAAACATTGTATGTACTTTTGTGATATCAAAGAATAATCTACCTTAAAACTTTGACCTTGCCGCCAGCTGATTGTGCTATGATGTCGGTCCAGCTCGCTAGCAAGCTTGCTATCCATGCACCGCAACTCCTGGGCTTTTCAGGTGTTCTATGAAAACCTGCAATGTTGAGACATCGCATTTCCGCTTGGTATAGCTTGGTTTGGAAAAAGTTGGTAATCGTCTCTGGAATTGCTGCAGACAAACTTGCGACTGGTGGACCTAAATGCTCCGAGATTGTGATGTGGAGAGTTCGGAGTTCTTCATCGTGAGCGAGGCCTTTGCGGAGGCTCCGTAGCAGCTTCCGTACTGCCTGTACCGGCTGCGAAACCACGGGCATATAAGACTGCGGCCCCATCGGTTGTTTGGTCGATGAAGGTTGGGGTATGGGGAACGTGTTCGCGATGGTTGTAAGAATCGGGACTAGGGATTATTTTGATCTTCCTGTCTTGCGACCTGGACTAGGAAATGTATGTCGGATGCTAGGACATACCACCGTCGAAAATCAATAGGTAAGAGGTAGACGAACTCACAAAGGTCAGTCGATGGATTTGAAGATTGGATGCCGAAGGTTTGATTTTGGGTGTGTATTGTTTGAGGTGCGAGCATATCGTCAGACGTTCGTTCGGAAAATAGTATAGCCGCTCCACTAGCTGCTTCACCCTCACCTGCCAATTTCTGATCACTGTACCTTGATATGACGTTTCAATTTAATACAATATAAACACATTGTGCTTTCATTTGAAGGCCTGCATTCTCCACCAATTAATGGCGTCTTTAGAACCTCCAAAAGACGTTTCATCCTTCTTCGCGTGCTTTCCTACTTGGCCAGCTGATTCACTCGAGCACCGAACAGACATTGAAGCTGGCAGCAGATGGGGATTGCGAGAAATAGGAACATTCAAGCTTTTGCGTCAAAAATTAAGCAATCGGTTTCCAGTCTCTCTTAGTGAGAATTACGCAGAAGCTGAACGCCTGGTCAAGACAAGCCAAGATATTCAAGTTGCTGTCAATCTTTTGGGCTCGAATTGGCGACAACACAATCGGTCAAAGCTTCTTAGATTGGCTGGTATATTCACGCCCTTTTTCAGTCTTTTGGCCGAGGTCCTGGAGCAACCAGCAACGCCCATTCCAGATCGTTATCTACGGCAGTCAGAAATTTTGACGGGATCTAGCCAGTCCTCGTCGTCGTCGGACCCACCTTCATCGCCGCTGGAACCTCCAGCTAAAAGGTTTCGAGAAACTCAATCGGCCGACAGTTACCATCCTTCCCACCAATCCGACCAGTCAACACATGACAGACAGAATAAATCAGAAATTACGACTAACGCTTGTGTCTTCCATTTCCTACAATGCGTTACGGAGAGTGTTCGGAACAATAATGAGAACTCGTTTCGCTTGGAGTGGGCTTTAACACAGGATACCTTCTATGTAGAACTTCCCAGATGCCAATTCTCTTCTACGAATGATGGCAGTTTGATATATCGAGATGGATCCTCTGGGCATTGGAAAAGACGCACGAGTTCATGCTACTGCTCGATTGAAGTAATCGTTCATATCCTAAACCCTCTCCCATCAGGGGCTAAGTGTGAATGTAGGCAAAGTCACGATACACATTAGCCTCCAATAGCGCCGCAATCGAAGCGCAAGAAGGAGCGCACATGATAGGCATTCTATCGCAACGATTAGCAGGTCAACAACAGCAGGGTAGCATAAAACCATCTGAAGTGTCAGTATTCTTTCAAGCTGGGTCACTATCTTTGAATGGCTAACCATAATAGAATCCCTCTTATATCGGCTCGCCAGAACATGTTCTATATCGTGATCGGCACGTTCCCTGAGGCGTACTGCCATTATTTACAGACTGGAACAGAGGTCGATCCCTCGGCGTTTGGTCAACTGGACGAGTATGGACCATTTGATATGAGAGATGCTGAAGATTTCGAGATGATGTGTAGTATTTGCATTGCTCTCGTTCTTTATATGGAAAGATTGTGTGCCCCGTCGTCGTAAATCTAGCAACCAATCCAGCTTCATCCTCGCCGTAACATCGACTTCCATTTTTGCACTGCTTTGAAGACGATTTCCACCAGGGAATCAACAAGGCAATACTGTAGCTTATTCTTCGGCCTTCCCTGTCATACTGTCTACCTGCCTCTTTACAATAACAATGCTAAACTCAATCCAAGAACCACCAACATCCTTATTATCACCGTCACAGGAGTGTACCGTCCTGCAGTGGTGTTAAAACAATCCACATAGCCAGTATAGGCTAGCTACTGACCATCCGTCGAAGCATTCTTTTCTCATCAACTGGCTGAGCCACGTTACCGCGCTCGAGTGAAGGTTCAGCGTTGGGTCTTGGACAATGTATTTGTTGGATAGTGGTAGGCCAGGCTCGTTGAGGCAGTTGAATTCGGACCACCCATGCTTCGGATTGCCGTAGCACTTGAACGTTAACAAGCGAGCAGCATACGAGATGGCAATAATCTGGGTTTCCATCATTGGCCGAATACACTGTTCCCAAGTACTTGCAAGCTTTTAAAGTTTCAAGGGAAAATAAGGACATCTATTTACTCTACAAGCCAATCCCTGTAATGTTTCAAGATGACGTGGTGTGCAGTAACGCATAAAAATGTGTTAAGAACGGTTAAAAACACTGGTACTTCTAGAAGCTCGAAAGAAAAAAATGGGGTCAAATATGACAAGAAGCAGGATGACCCACATCGCTTCGTGTCAATCCTTGATTGGCAAGGAACAGTTGCGATCTGTTCTGTCGTGTTCTTACAGTCTGGGAAGCCAGGCAGTATGATCCCGGGTATCCGGTATAAATGTACCTGTGACAGGACGGAGTACGGAAGATACCTTCCGTACCATGCCACGCTCGGCATACTATAATGATTGGCTGGCAGCTCACAGCTCCCGACATAGGGTGGACAGTGGGTCTCACCCTCCCTTGTTGACATTAAGGTTATTCTTCCAATCGTTTATCTGGAATACTAGAACTTTCTCCACGAATTTCCTTGGTAGGCTGAGGCCACACGAGGGAGTATGGCGAGACTCACTGTCCACATCCTTCCGTACTTTCGTACATTGTCTTTCATCGTATCATTCTGCTATTGGCCATTCTGCGAGGACTTTCACCGAAACAATTGATAGCTTATCCGACTTGTATACCTCTAGCATGCTTCTATAGCGCCTACTCATTGCTGCAGTGGCGGTCGTAAGTTGCAGATGTGCTGGCTGATCGTTGTTTGTGCTGCTGAAGACTTTGTATTTCAAAAAACATTAATTGCAAAGAACAATGGGAGCTTGGAGTTTGTAGCAATTCGAGTTCAAAGCCTAGTACAGGGTATATGTCTATGAATATAGCGGGGGCTGCTCCCTGTTGCAGTGGTAACTGTGGTATTATACTTAACGTGGAAACCACTGTTATCGTACCAACTTTTCCTTGTAAATTACAAAGTGGTAGAGTAAAGGCCCCAGTTGCAGAGATACACTCAATGATTGTCGTCCAAGCACGTGAAGCTGGCTGTTTTCCTTGTAACGTCCCTCCCTACATCACAAAACACCCCATGTAACGAGACGAATCTGTAGTCTTGGAACCATAGATTTTTTCCTGATAAGTTCTCGAAGTTGCTATTCACATGCTACGTTCTTCGGCTATTTATCCTTCAGGAGACTATTTGGTTACCAAAAAAGAATGCGGCTGAACATGCTGTCGATCGATTCAGTTGCGCCGTCGATCGCCACTATCACTGCCTACCCCTGTTCAACCGCGACTTTGGGGGTATTTTCGGATTTGGAGGCACTTGTGGAAAAGATCCTATCCCGAATTATTATATCTCTGAATTTTGAAGAGTTTCCCTCGGGGAGGTACATAGTTCGGGGATTTCGTCCACACGACGAAGGGCAGGGATGTTTCAATGCTTAGCACCATAAAATAGCCGAGTTTTGATTTGCTACGTTCACGCCGTGACTCACTATGACTGCCCAGTCAAGTATGTTTCTAGAACATTTCATACATAGATGTGCGGCATACTAGGCTTCTCCTGCGAGTCGCCACAAAATTCCTCGCGCGAAGCTATCCAGGTGCAAACGAAACTCTAGTCACGAATCAAACTCTCACGAATAGTTCGAATAGTTCATGGCATCATCCTTCCCCCAATCGTTTGTGTTATCCGCCCAACAGTCCACCTCCTCCTCTCCTTCGCTTCTCGAGTCGTACTCAGAGAAATCGGACGCAGCGTGACCAGTTGCGATCCACTGTAAACTTCTAACCTTGCGCAATGTTCGTTTCTCCTCCCTCTCCTTCATTTCCCTCTGCACTCGCTGGACCTCGTCGGCTGCCCGCACTCTCTCCATATCGTACGTGTGGCAACTTAGGCATAGCTCTATTGCTTTGTCGGCCGGTGCTCGGGCGATCTTTTTGCACCTCAAATACCTCACAAAGAGCACATAAGATCCTCTCATATCGTCCTCTTCCCAGCGGCCCCCCAACATCCAACGATTCAATCCTGGCAGTGGTCGCTTTCCGCAATCATTACAGAAGCGATTGTGTGCTTGGCTGCCGCCTGATATCTTTTTCTTCTTTAACATGCTCGGGCTGAACATAGATCGGCGCCGAATCTTCGTACAGCCAACGCAGGCAAAGTGGTCAATATTATCCTGCAATGATGCCTCAATCGCCACCAGGTCGGCATGCGTTGGTGGTGAGATGATGGCGTAAAAACAAGTGCAACTGAGACGCAAAGTTTGAAGGTCAGGGACGTCAAGGTATCCCGAGATTTTGTAATGTAGTTCCGCGGGCATGGTGAGGAGAGTGGGCGGAAGCCTGATTGAAGTCTCTGACGAGGGCATCATAGAATTGAATCTGCCAGATGGGAGGTAGCCGTCAACCATATTTCGTGAGCTTTCTGACGAAGAACACACTTTACGAGCAACTAGCCCCTCGTACAGTATACTAGAACAATCGTGGAGATAAGATGTTGGAAAGGAGTCATGCACGTCTTCGGCAGCGGAACCGCATGATTACCCCGCACATCATGCTGTCTGACTTGCGATAGTGGCAGCTCTTCAAGGAGATACGTATCCAACGAGAGGTTATGTTCTGGGAGGCACGCTTGTTTACCACATGATGACCAGGAGAGAAAGTTGAAGATGAAAACCAGTGGAGTCGATTGTCAATTCTGCCTTCGCAGCCCCCTCCTGGTCCGTAAGCAGATACGGGTGGCGGGGTGCACAGCCACAAGTCTCCACAAGTGGATCTTGCTAAAAATAATTAACTAAAAGCAGAACGACGCCCTTTTCGCCTTCTACTGTACTGTAGCATCAGAAGTCAGGATATACTTCACCGGGTTGTATGTCATCACGTTGAAAAGCAGAGGAAAAGGATTGTTCTTCTATAACCAGAGAGTAACGCATCGAGAATGGAGGCGGGTGATGGTTTGACGCGT
>JACBAH010007214.1:0-23582 GCA_014282315.1 Neospermospora avenae | reverse complement strand
GTTTCTAACTACCCCTACCACCGCACCCGTCTGCACAGCTTCCCCTCCCCCACCACTCAACCTATACTCCACCTCCGCCAGGCCTTCCAACCACGTAATCATAACTTCCGGCTTAACATCCAGCTTCATCAACTCCTCACTCAGACTCGTGATAATGTCCGCCAGTGCCAGACCCTGCGAAGCCTTCAGAGAGTTTATCATATTGAGACATGTTGTAACATCTGGTGTGTGGAGGAGCGTGTTGAGGATCTTGGAGATGTCTTCGGGGTGTGGTGAAGCGATACATTCGTAGATTGTGGTTTCAGTTATGAGGTCGCGCTTGATGTCTTTCTCGGCGATTTTGGGCGTGTTTTTGATGTGGAGGGGTGTACCTACACACAACGGATCAGCTTCCAAGCCCAACGATACATGTAACCGGGCAGAATGATAACTCACTGCTTGCATGACATGCCTGAAGCACATTCAATGCTCTCCTCATATCTCCTTTACTCAACTTAACCAACGCCTCCGTAGCACTCGCATTAATTTGCACATTTTCCTCCCCAATAACCTTATCTACCAACACCCTAATATCCCTCTCCTTCAGCGGACTAAACCTAAATCTTGTACACCTACTCAATAACGCCGGGCTCAGTTTATGCGTGTAGTTAGCAATGATGCAGAATCTCGTATTCGCCGTATATTTCTCCATGATCCTTCGCAATGCCATCTGTGCAGTGGCAGTCATGGCGTCGGCTTCGTCAAGAATGATGAGTTTGTAGGTCGGCATGGAGGCAGAGGTCGAGGTTTTGGACATGGTGAAGATTTGTTTGGTCGAGGCGAACGTTTTGATTTGTTCCCGTACGACGTCGATACCGCGGTCGTCGGAGGCGTTGAGTTCGAGGACCATTTGGCGCATGTTTTTTGAGCCGTAGATTTTGCGGGCAAGGGCGAGGATGGTGGATGTTTTACCTGTGCCTGGAGGGCCGTAGAGGAGGAGATGGGGAAGTCTCTGGGCTCATGTTAGCCTGGTGATCATGGAGTTCTCGAGAAACTCCTTACGTTTGTCTCGACGAATTTATTGATTGTTGCTAGAATATCTTGATGTCCGGAAACATCTTCAAGAGTGTCTGGACGGTATTTTTCAACCCTGCAGACACATTAGAAATTATCCTGCCAAAGATATAGAAGAGCGCTGACCATGGTAGACTGTCTTCTGCCTCTACGGGGAGATTCGCTGCACTTCTCTTGCCCTTGGAATTGGTGTTATCGGAGCTGAACAAAACGGAATCTTGCGCTGGTGGCGCATCGACATCCATATCATCCTCGTAGTCTGACATTGTGGCGGGATTGCGAAGTGCTGAGGCTATATCGATGTAATTGTCCAGAGTTGGGAGTGGTGTTGAGCAACGGGAGACGCGAGGCGCGCGAGATTTGGTGTTTTCGCGTTGAGTGATGAGCACGTGATCTCGACCGGATGATGACTACCTACTCTCGCTCAAGCAACAGTGCCAGCAAACCTCGACACCATCCCAAATCCGAATCATATGCCGAACGGTCACCGCTTCGTACTCGTACGACAAGTGATTACGAGTTCAGAGGACAAGATCTTTTAGACGAGTCATAATCCGTTGGTACGATGTTACTTTGGCTGTGAAGATGTCCAATTTGTGCCAGCAACTATAGATGCTTAAAAGATACCAAGTCTACCCTCCCAAAGTCTCCTCCAAGACCCGAATCATCGCGCCCTTTGATTCAGCGACATCAAGGTTCATCTATCCTCCAAAGATAATAACAAGTGCTTTCGCAAGTACCAGGCGCCTTGTCGGGTTGGTCAAGGGGTACTTCACGAGTGCCGGAGCCAAACCAAACGAGATGTCTTGATCTGTCAAGGAGGCATCCTAACAAGGCTCTCGATATTGAGGCCTGAGTCATCACCGAGACGGCTTCGAGGAGCTGGTAGCTCGCAGCAATAGACGTCTCTGGAAGATCGAAAGACCATTGTGAAATCAAAGGCATCCTTGCAAACCTTTTCAAGAAAAGATGCAAGCCGCCTGAAGTCAGCGTCTAAAGCCCGTTTGAGGTCTACTCCCGAGTATGACCAAACATGTTCCAAGTAAGGTATCTATGGATATAGGCAGCTGTGTCCTTCGCTCTCGAACTTTGGAGACTCAGGATTAAAGCGCATTTTCAAAGTGCGAACCCTCCAATCTGCAATATCTGCTTGGCTGCCTAGAACGGAACTTTAGCACTTGTTGAGATTGTACTTTTTGAGCTCTGTCTTACCTTTTACTTGCATTAAAGCTGTCTCGAACCTGTTCAGGCTACGCTCTAGATCAAGTTTCTCACTTTCTTCGGACCTGTTTGAGACATTGTCCAAACCGAAATTTTTCTTCTGCAAGATGTCGTCCTGGAGGATCTTGAAAATCTCTGCTATCATGATATTTCTCTCCATCGGTGGATTGGTTGCATTCTAGAGCGTGAAGATTTCGCGATTCTGCTCGGTTAGCTGTTGAACGAGCGCGACTTCGACTAGCTTTGATGAGCAAAAGTTGTGGACAATTCGCTGCACCTGCCGGTCAATGCTGGCGAAGGATTCGACGATTGTGTTGTCGTCCAGTTGTTCGTTGCCGGTTCCGCCATTCCTGGTCAAGATCCCACGAAGTAAAGCTTTTGCTCCTGCAGCGCGGCTCTTTCGGTGCTCAGTGCTGCAAATTCCTCCTCCTGAACTTGTTTTTGGCTTCGATCTTCCCAAGTTGCGCTTTTGCCAAGTCTTGCTTCCGCTCCATGTCCTTGATTGTGGCCTCGAGATATATTATCTGTTCGCACGATCTTGAGTCATGATCGTTGCCCTTCCTTTTCTCGGCCTCCCACTCTGTGGAGTCTTTATGGTAAACCTGGCGCTGGCGGCGTCATTCATTTTTCTCCAAGTCACATTCTTTACGAGCTGCTTCTAAGTCCATTCCCAGCTTACACATGGCAGCTCTCGTTTCGCTTCGATGGTCCTGCAGGTAGTTAATACAAGCATTGATCGACACGCCTAAGCATACCTCATCCATGAGCGGGGTGTATTTGCTCCATTGTTTTGCTGTCGACTGCACCCATTATGTTATTCGATACCTTCTCAATGATGTCTACCTGGGAGGTTTTGAGTTGATCGACGAGATGGTGCCGAGCTCAAGAAATTCAGCTTGCATACACTACATTTGCTGCCGAACCTCAGCGTTCGATTGGTCGGCTCTCCATATACTAACCAGTACGTATAGGTGCTGTCCTTGGCCAACTGCCACGAGAGAGGATAATTATCTCCAATGAAGCCACGAGACACTACGGCGTTCACGCTTCGTCTGAATTTGATCAGATCCGTAATCCTGGTCAGGTGAAGGTCTTCGATGCCAAGATAGCTCGCGACACAGTGCATATTGTACGCCACCACAGAGTACACTCCTGTTATTATTGATTTACTGACCACATTTTTAGATGTTCTGGTACATTTTCCGCGGCGAGGACTTACTTCGCGAAAAAGGTCCTCGGGTTCCAATTCTTCAGTTCTTTGCAAGAAGGGTTTGTAAACTCGCAACTCATCTTCCGAGACGAGCTCATCCAGAGCGAAAGCAAAACTCCATCCACCCAGCAGCTTCCACGAGCAAGCTCAACTGCGTGTTGACTGCCGACTTGTCGAGCGTGGATCGTAGCCATTTATAAAAGGGTTACGGGTCAGGATGGTCATATTTATTGTGAGGTCTACTATGATTTGGTTGTTACGATTAAGCCTGCGATGATGAATTTCTCGTCGGAAGTCAATGGGAAGGAGATGGGGTACTGTAATAGCGAAGTAAGACTGAGAAGTTGTATCCCCCCATCTCTGTTTGAAAAGTTGGCGCGGGGATACATTTCTCTTCAATCTAGTTTTTGAAAATTGGCTTGTAAGTTCAGCTATGATAGCCAAGGCACTCGTGATTGAATATCCTTATTTGCGACTCACAATGATATCTGCTGCTCGACATGGACTTTTCGTTTGCATCCGTGAATAACACTTGAAGAATGTGATTAAAAAATCCGGTATACTTCGACTCACAGCGCCCTGATGCACGCTAGTTAAAATCTGGACATCATCCAGCTACCGACCACTACCTCAGAGTACCTCATCTTGAATACATATCTCTCTACCTCTCTATCCTCACACATCCACATAACTCACCGCAACATTCTCTACTCCATTCAAATCTCCACAACACATTCCTTTCTCCAACACCAAAAATGGCAGCGGCAATCGCCGCGTTCGTCCTTCCCATCGCCCTAAGCGAAGGCAAGAAAGCCATCAAAGAATACCGAGAGAAGAATGAAGCCAAGAACGGTATGATTGCAGAAACTGAGGCATTGATTCCCAGAGATGCGGCATCGAGGGAGAGCATGCATTCTGGTGAGTCGACCAAGCAGGACTTGGTTGCCAAGGGTATAGATTTGTCGGCTGGGCTGGCGAAGAAGGGGTTCATAAAGGCTTTTGGGAAGAAAGGGACGAGGAAGATGAAGGAGGGTAGAAGTGAGGCTGATGGAAAAAGAGGAAGTGGGGAAGGTGGGTGTAGTATGGAGAGGAGATTTTCGGGGGAACGTTATGGAGTTGGAAGTGCGAATGAGAGTATATCTCGGGGCTCGCAGTGGGATGGCCACCCTGGGATGCACGCTGGGAGAAGCGGTAAAGATGCAGGTATTGGGAACAGTCAACCGACACCCTGGAAAGAACTGCACGAGCCAGGAAATATTCACAGTCAAGGCTATGGGGGCCAGATCTACGATAGGAATAGTATGCAATCCGGGTATGCTAATAGCAGAATCGTGCAAGAAAACATGACAGACGCACATGACCCTCGAGGGGGCTTTGCACGCCAGACTCATGGAGAAATTCCCCACCAACAAAGAATATCTTCCCAAAATTCGACTGGGCACCCTGGAGAATATATCGACACCGACTATGACGACGATCAATCGGCGGCTAGCAATGTTCAGCGCCAACATTCAGGGCAAATCAATGGTGTTCGATCAGGCAAGCTGGGAGTTGCAAGCAACAGGATCGCTAAGTAGACGCAAAAGAGGGTTTATAATGCTGTGTATGGACTATGGATATCAATTGAACTGGAATTCTATTATGCAGTGCGTCGGACTTGACCGTGTGATAGATTTCGAGGAATGTAAACAACGATGGTGCTAAGCCTCGCTTAAATCTAGTTTGAGTGCAGCGACAAATCTGGGAGCGATGTTCACTGAGCTTGGCAAGCTGAGTGGTAAAAATTAGAGATTTGATTTACATGTCTTGCCGAAATCAGTCGGATTGAAGCAAGAGAATAGTGATGGGTCGCTCTCTTGAGATTTCAAAGGGATGTCCTCAATGAAATCCGGATAGGCTCCAGATCATTTTTCGAATACGAATAGCGACAAAGAGCCAAGAACATCAAGATGGTTATCTGGCACTTTGAGCTCGATCTTCCCACGACGGTCCAATGTCTGCCATACTGGGATATGAAGTTCCTTGGACCTCTGGTCGAAAGCAAAATGTCGGGGCCATTAAACACCTTCGAAGCCATTAAGCAAAAATTCAAAACAATGTAACAGGAGGCGAAAGAGACCTGCCAAGCCTACTTCGACGTCCAACAAGGCCCCCTTGCAGAGAATCGAGGTCCTCAAAGGCAGATTTACGGACAGCCAAGATTGACACCAGAGAGAAAGTCCTGGAGATGCTCTACCTTAAGTATGACGTTAAGTCGTACTGCGAAAAAGCTGGAGCTTCTGAGCAGACTATCAAGAATTTGCAAGTCAGGAAAGGTATATCGATAGATTGCTGGGCGAGTGAGGTAAAGGAAACCCGAAGGATGAATCGAGCTCCTAAGGCAGGCGAACAGGGAATGGAAAGTCAAACACCACATATCACGGCAGTGGGATACTTCGAAGGATGCTAGATACAATCCGGTCGCTCAATGGCCGCGCTGTACTGTCGCAAAGTGCAGTAAGTCAGTCGATGGTCGATGAGGTGCGGATGCTACGAGAAGAAAAGGCTATCCTTGAACGGCAACTATAAACTTCCGATGAAAAATTTACACAAGTCTGGAGGTTCATCACGAGTCGTGGGGCCCCCACCGAAGAGAAGCACAAATCTGAGATGGGTTGTACCCTATGCTCGTCTGTCTTCACAGATACAAAGTATTGTATCCAAATACTACTCGGCAGATCGTGATTTGAGCTAATCGTTCAGTTGGAGTTGTTAACAAGGCAACTTGAATTCCTGCAGCTCTGGTCGACAGACACCTACACGAAATCCCAATTACAGACCAGGCTGCGGAGCATTCGGTTCACATTTTTATTGGAGAATATTTTCATTATTCCGTGGTTTGTTTACATCATATACCTGGCGGGGAAGCTGCTAAGTTGGTGCTGGGTGAGCTTGAAAAACAGGAAGAGGGACATGATGATTGTGAGTTCCTCGCATGATGAATCGCTACTAGAGACCACTGACAGGCCCATATATTATAAGATCTGAAGCTACGTGCAGACTAGCGAGTAGCCACTATGAAATGTTCTGCATGGATACAACCAGACCAATAGAAAATGACAAGTTCACCTATCATCGCCACCGCTGAGATGCTAGAACGATTCCTGTCACCGGTTTTTGAGAGGAACACGGATAATGAAAATCAGCCCGGCATTTCCAAAGCTTTTTGAAGAGGCCCACACGCTCATGCTCGACATCAGACAAAGCAGGAGATTGCATGAAGTGGAAATTTCACCCCTGGGAATAATGTCAGTGAGGCAGAACATGAAGCAATAAGTTTCGATATCCAACCATTAGGAAGGCTGGGATATGAGGAGAATGGCGCAGGGGGGAGAATTGTCCTATTCGAGCCGTCAGGAGCTATGATGAGGAGGGACCTAGGGTGATGGCTCGAACGCGTGTGTGATAGTCTAGAAATATTTTCACACGTGTGATAACCGCAAACTAGTATTTGCATTTTGTCAGAACAAAAGAAAATCTGTCATGTACTGCGGAAACAGACGCCCGAGTTCCCCATTTCCTCCCACTCATACAGCCCACTGGCATCGAGATAATCAGTGATCAGCCCGTAGGCGCCAGTTGCGTTCAGCTGTTTCTATAATCAATGATTGCTCAAAAATGGATAGCGTATATGATAAGTGAGTACTTACAGAGTAGTTGATAGCATGACCAGACCCAGGCTGTATACACGATTTGAAGTTCGTGGATGCGTTGAATCTTTGAGCAGCCGGCTCCCCGAGAATCGGAGCGCAGTTGCCGTTGTAGAAGATAAGATCATTCTCCCCAGAGATCACGTGTAAGAGAATTGTTAGCGGTCATTGATTATTGTGGTGATATAATGTCTTGCATACTAGTACTGGGCTGGTATATTTGAGCGCATGAAGATACGTTATAGCCAAGGTGATGATCTCCATTAACGCGAACGGCTGCTTGGTAGCTTCACTACACGCAGCGACCTTCCTATCGTAAAGGGATTCTTGAAGAAGCTTTCTGTCAGCAACTGAAAGCATCGAGATCCATCCATAATTTACACATTCACATTCGAAAAGATATCCACCCATGTCGTGTACCCACCATCCCAGCTGTCTCCATCTTCCAGGTGACTGCAGTCTCGCAAATCTAGGTTGCCAAGCTTCGAATGCAACTGAGGTATCTGGTACTTTGTAGCCAATACTAGTGAGGATCGTGCCGTTAACTTTTTCTGGTCTAGAGACGAGAAGGGCGTTCGACATCACGCTTTCGAAACTGTGACCGACCAGGACGACATTCTTGGGCTCCGGAGAGAACTTACGAGAGCGAATCTGGGTAACTAGTTGCTCGAGAATGGCGACTTGGATGAAGCTTGATTGATGTAGCCAGAAACACTGGAAGATCAGTGGTGGTGCTATAAGGGGTGAAAGGATGTATGTGACGGACACCGAGTCGGTCGTAGAAGAACACAGATTATCCTGTTAAAATAGCATGCTCGACAAAGCTGTAAATCTCTGGCTGGATTTCCGGAGACCAGTAGCTAGGAGTCAGTCAGCCTTTGGCCCCATATAGGGTCTGAAATACATACTTCTTATGAAATCCAAGACCATAACTTGCCAAAAGGACTGTCTTGCTAGGACCTCTTGCAGGGGCACAGAATGTTCCTGCAATGTTTTAGATAGCCTTTATCTCTGGCGAGAATCCGGAGATAGGATTGAAAGTGACATTCGCGTCCCAACGTGACAGGTTCGGGGTGAATGTCGGGACACCGTAGTCCGTTTCTAATGTCGGCAGACCTCAGATATAGTTACCAGATATGACGTGAATGGGCAGAACATAGTCTTTGCAGATTTTCAATTCTGGTCCGGGACGTGCGACAGTCAGATTGACGAATAGAAATGAAGCGGCGAAACTTGATAGCATATTGGCGAAAACCGGGGATAAGTCCTGCAAATACAACGTGTGGTGAGATGAATAATGTTCCAGCCAGGAGGAGTAGCCCAGCTCTTGTTTCATCGTTGTTTTTCCAAACCTCGAGTTCAACTCCATTATCATTGTACTGTAAGTATGCGAGCAGTAAGCAACTGGGCGTGCTCTATAGCCATCACTCAATTTTGGAACTGCGGCCGTACTTGCGCCAGCATTAAAATTCTGAATACACCAATACGTGTTGATGTGACTTCTCAGATCTGGACCCTATCAAAGCCCAGATTTTCAACTGTACCTATATTTTGAAATGTGTGGCTGACGTGACAGCACAGATGCCATGATCACTTCTCACAGTGTAACATAATCTCTGATGACTCCATATCTTTTGCATGGTAAAGCTAGCCGCAATTTTGCCAACTGCGCCGAGGCTCAGGCGTCATTATTTAAGACTTGGAATAAAAGGCTAATCTAGAAGAATAAGACTTTGTAATGAACTTATGAGAGGAAATCTCTTCGACGGGATGGCCCTAGGCCTCATAATTGCGAAGATGCCAAGATAGGCTGCGCATGAATGACAAATAGTCCCCGAAAAGCTTCGATTATGGAGCAATGGTGCTTTAAATTTAAGCTCTGGTATGCATGTATGATAGACCGCCCTTTCAAGTGTTGCACCGGTATTCCGACGTTGAAGGTCCGTCGATCCTGGACTTCGGTGAAAGTGACTTCAAATGTAGGGCACTTGACAAAATTGTAGTTAGACAGCTTTTAGACATCGAAGCAGTCGTATGTATATCGCTGATCAGAGCTTTACCTTTGACTTGAGAGGACTTCATAAGAAGTGCTCGGACGTCGCCCGTCTCCTTGAGTCCTTGTTGAGCTCAGGGGTACACGTGATGGATCTCCTTTAGTCATTGCTGACACCCCTGCTCGGAACATTACCGGCGGCTAAATCAACCCAAAACAAACTTCAGACGGACTCGGAAACATGCCAGGACTGGAAGTTTCCCGGAAACATCACACGACGAAGTGCAACAAAAGGGCTCCAAGGTACTGGACAGCTCAAATAGTCAATCCAGCCATTCAAGTGGAGGTCGCTTGCGATGTCTTCAGCACAGCCTCCACCAACGGCTGGCCCTCGGAGTGTACAAAATACGAGACATGCCAGCGGTAAGGTGCCGCTGCCATTCGTCGGATATTCTGAAAATCTGTTTCTGTTTGATATCCTTTATGCACGCACCTTTCTTACCGCTGTATAATTTTGGATGAGAAACATGTTTGATATTCGAGAGTGATTCTTGCTTCAATATGGGCGCTACTTGAGACGTAAACGACCTTTTATGACGGGCATGGAGTATAGCCATCTCGGGAGCGTCTTTTGGCAGCTGCTGCATCTGGATTTATCAGTAAGGCGAATTTTGAGTTCAGCGAAGTGGTCTGACTTCGGACTGCTGTCAGACTACTGCAGTCAAATTCAGCCCAAGTAGGCAGCTCAAATGTTAGCTTTTGAACTTTGCATCGTCTGTCTTGGTCCTTGGGGGCGCAGCTCGAAGTCTAAAGCCGATGGCACCTGTCAAGAAGGTTTTCCTCCGTATTGGAAGGTTACCAGAGAAGTCTGATTGGGACGAAGGGGAGCTTTGGTGGAGTTACATATGTGTAGCAGGTATGCTTTCATCCCTGGGGTTGAGAGTATCCTAGTCAGCATACTACAACAAGATAGGTTGCCCCGCGTGTCCCGCTTTCATCGGATTCGTTCCCCTGCGTTCGCATTCGTCGCTTAAGAAAGCTTGGTATTATGAATCAGTTTGAAGGGTCCCCGAATTGTTTGTCACACATACATTGGACGAATGCTCTCCAGGGACCAGCAGGTCGGTGGAAATAGACATATAAGGAGACCTCTATCCTGCTCATGTTATTTCGTCATCCTTCTCAATCTTTCTCATATCCTAAACTCAACTTAGCTGGTCTAGATCTCAAACACTTAATTCATATCCACTTACTCCACATTCAAGATGCAGTACTCAAAGCTCTCCGCCATCCTCTCCATCCTTCCTGTCACTCTCGCTCAGTATGGCTATGGTAGCGATACCAAAAGCAGCAGTACAGTCGCCGCTGCTGCTGCCAGCACATCAGCACCTTCTTCTGGTCCTCTTCATGTCGTCAAAGTTGGTGAAAGTGGTCTCACGTTTAGCCCCGATAGTCTGAAGGCGAATGTCGGCGACACCGTCGAGTTCCACTTCTACCCCGCAACTCACTCAGTCGCTCAATCATCTTTCGCAGCCCCATGCGCGCCACTCAATGGCACAGCTTTCTTCAGTGGTGGTATCAAAACTGCTTCCGGAGTAAACGAACAAGTCTTCTCCGTTACCGTCACCGACACGAAGCCCATCTGGTACTACTGTGGATTTCCCGGCCACTGTTCTGGTGGTATGGCGGGTGTCATTAATCCTCCTACTGATGGCTCAAAGACTATCGAACAGTATGTAGCCGCTGCTGCGAACATCACCACAACCACTGTTCCATCAAAGGTTCAAGGTGGAATTCTTGGCAAGGCGCAAACTTCCGGCTCGCCGACTACATCTCCAACGCCTTCATCGTCAGCATCGGGCAGCGCTGCAGTTGAAGCGAGAGGGGGACTGAGCTGGACAATGTTCGGTATGACTGGGGCCGCAGCCATGGCTTTTGGTGGTTTAATCATCTAGAAAAGGGGTTTGTTTGCATTCTATGGACTTTCTTGGTGTTGGGATTTGGATGGCATATTTCAAGAGCGTATACAATGGATGTACATTAATGGAGCTAGGATATCATGAAAATTTATGATTAAGAGCTATTTGCTCAAAAGAATGAATAACGTTTGATGTTTGAATGAACTTCCTCTTGCTACTGTAGTGTCATGATCCTGAGTGGTGTGGATGACTAAGTGTCCCGCTAGAAAAAAGCTTAGGCTGCAGGCTGCGATTCGCGCAGATCTCTAACCTTTAGTTTCCAACAACCAAACCTTTTCACATATTTAATAACATGATTACTTATTATGTCTAATACCATAGATGCGGAGCATCCCCAAGAACCGCAGAGGCTTCCTACCGAAATACTCTTGTGTATAATCGATAGGATCGTGCCGCCCCCTGATCTACACCGCCTCGCTCTGCCTCCTTCACACGCCGCTACGAAGACCCTCGTTGCCTTGACTTACACCTCACGAGCCCTTCGAACTCACGCGAGCCGACTACTCTACACACACTGTCTTTATGTACACACCGCAGCTCGCTTGACGAAACTTATCCGTTCTATAACATCATCTCAGAGGCTTAGAAATGGAGATCTATTGGAGTATTGTACTTCGCTCTATCTACGCCCATATCCCGTCGATGGGACGATTGCAGACTTAGGCATAACCAATGATGTGCTGGAACTTATGGCCGTTGTCGCTCCACGACTCCGCCGTCTTCTTATTGATATACCATTCCGTAGTGTATATCCCGACCAGGATATCTTGTGTGTCCGGCACTTATTGAAAACAGCCTTCACGTATCTGCCTGTTCTGGAGGAGTTCTGCAGTGTACGAGACGAATTGTATCTAGCTCTTGGAGCTTCCGAGGAACCTGGAGTCTGGTCTGGCTGGCCTAGACTGAAAATTATTGCATTGTACAACGTCGATGTGGCAACTGAGAAATTCTGGAAAGGGCTGTATGCATCTAAAGATATCGAGACTGTGATACTGACTCGAGCCGATGGGCTGAGTGAGGTGGATATGAAGCATGAATGGAGAAACCAATCCATTGATAGTGCGGCAGAGCGGACACTGGACGTGGTACTTGTGAATGTGGGTGCTGAGCATACAGTACCACTCGGTCAGAATCTATGGAAAGAGGAGGATCGAATGCAGGTGAGGTTGCTGAATGTGCCTATCAGCTACTATGGGGATGAGGACTTGATAACTCTCTGTCAACAGTGGGTCAAGAGGTTATTCTTGCAAGGCGTTCCTGCGGCCCAGTGGTCAAGATCTAGGATATATTCCTCGCATGATACTCTGCTTTAGTATTACGAGAAGTATTGACGTTCACACCCCGGTTTTCCTGATTCCGTACGTTAATTTATCACGAGCTGAGTAGCTATGGGCAGCGTACTGGTGCTCTGTCGTAAATTAGTGCTCACTGCTCATGATTGCATCCCTCTGCAGTAGTTTCATCATAAATGGTCTGTATGTTTAAGTAGCAGTTATGGATAAGGAAGTAATAAACGAGCCTCTGAAAAAAAATGTATCTACAAGACAAGGGATATCGAATCTATCACAAACCAAAATCGCATAGTTTCATGTGCTTCGCAAGAGTCCTGGTCTGTTTGGTCCAGCGCGATCATTGGCACCCGAACCCGGTAGTTTACTGCGGCTTACTGACGCGGGCCGAGTCAGGGGTAAAAGCCCAAAACAATCAACAATACGCGTATCCCCCGCAATGTCACATCAAAACCACTTAATTTCGTTAATTCCAAGCTTCAATTGGTCATCAGGGTTCAAGTGAACATTTTAATGCATGTTAATGCTGCGCCGTTCCACGTGATCGTATATGGTGGATCTAGGCAGCACTTTAAGGACCTTCTTCTGTATCCAAACAACAATGATTACACCCGAATGTCTTCTCAGCGGCCTCTCCGAACGTTGACAATAGACGTAGGGAAGCCACTGAGATCGCTTTATCGTCTTGCAGCTATTCCGATATCAACATTCTGCCGCATCACGAAGCTCAATTCAGTGTTCAAGATGCCTATCTCTCGCATGACCGAGGAAAATGTCGGTCTCTTGGCGAATCAAGATCTTTACGATGCGGCATCGGACTCAGAATTGTATCATACGCCCGAAGAACGTCAGAATTCTTCCAAAGAAGTCCTCCCTATAGGAGAGACGGTACAAAAATATGCACGCCGAATTATGGTCCTGTCGAAACTCAGTTTATGTCTCTCAGGATTCACCTTCCTTATCCTCATCATAGCACTTATAATAATCCCAGCAGGGAGGTTCAATGGTAGTGGAAGTTGGATCGCGGATGGATATCACCGTACTCCAACAGAGGCTGCAATTGGTTTAGGAGTTTCATCCATTGCTGTTCGTATCCTCACAAACTTGAAGCACCTTCGTCTAGTGCCCGTAGATCAATTCTAATACTGGCAGACACTCCTCTGTTTTGGCTTCGCATGGATCAACGTCAAGAAGCCAATGCCGGTTGTAGTTGGGGCTCTTCTCGATCTCATGCTCGTCAGCGTTTTCTTCACGATGTCAATCTATGCCCTTGTCTTCGGATATCCGACCATGAACTGGTGTAGTTACTGGGGCAGATGTTGGCAGACTGTGAAGGCAGAGAAAGGCTTGATTGCCATTGGCGCCATATTCACTTTCTTCTTGAGGTATATACCACGCCTCAATCCTACCGCTTATCCTGTGCTGGCCGAGCTCTCCTGCTATTCCGGCCTCCAAGCATGAGTCACATATATGCTAACGTTGATCAGCTTCATTCATTTTGCGCTCCTCGTCACTCGCATGTCGAAGATTATAGATGACAAGTCATGGAGACATCCTAGCAATACAAAGTTCAGCTTCTTTCGATTCGACTTCGACATTACTATCACGAGGCGAACTAGTCGACATACGTGTACATGCTGTGCTCAGCTTGCTGCAAGTCGTCATGCCGACGCTGGAGGGGCCATGGCTTCTGAGCCCACCCCTTTGTCTAGAGGGCCTTTGGTATTAGAAGTGTGAGGTGGGATATCAAAGAGGGGGATCGATAAAGGCGACTTGGGGCCGTCATAGGCATTGGAGTCGATCACACGCATCATGAAATCATGGCTGTTAAGATGTGAACTCAGATTAAGATGTGAACTCAGATTGAGATGTGAACTCAGACCTTCGAGCCACTACGATTTCATGTGTTCGATCGCATGTCTCCCAGGTTGACATGGGATGTTACATTGGCGCAGGAGTCTGGGCATTGAGAACAGGCGCTAAACTAGATACATGATCGAGCCGTCGAATACTGAGGTTTCGCTTGCAGCAAGGAAGCCAAGGACGAAATAAATTCGCCTGGTGTTTCGCACTTCATCAACTTGACTTTCTCCCTACATGATATGCATACCTTACTTGTGCTCTCATTTCTTTCTCGGTGCATTATCTCGTTTGTTGCTCCCGAGACTTGACTGCGTTTGGAAGTCCACGGCCAGAGCATCTCCGTCTTGAAGATTCTTATAACACTTAGCTCTATCTGGATTCGACGATTTTATTTTGTGGTATTGAGCGACATTCGCCCCCTCACAATCTCTAGCTTTCCCTGGATTCATACAAGACAAATCGTCATAGCGAAGAAGAAGACGCATCTACACCGAATCGATATTGTTCAGGCAACGACCCGCTGTCAATACCAGGGGCGGCGTTGATGAAGAATTCACATGGACGTGCAGAAGCGTTACCACGAGGTAGGCCAGGCTGTCAACCCGATCAACACTCTTCTCATCGCAACTGATGGGGCCCGCGAATGGAAGCTCGAAGAGTATATTAAGTGAACTATCGTATGCCAGCTTACCATACCTCGTCTGCAGGACATTTGAGTCTTCGTAAGCCATGGCCATTAAGAAAAGAGTAATTAGAATATATAAAGGCATATCTTCATAGATTTCGTGTGGCGTGGTTCATCATGTGACTTGGTACAATGCGGCGTCAACAATCCTTGCTAGTGTTCGGAGCTGAACTTCACGTCTTACTGTTAACTTTTTGCAATCTGAGATTCGTTCTACCATGTATTTGGGTGTATTTCGTGTTGATTGAGTTGCATTGCATCAAGCTTGCTTTGTTTACTTTCGCTTCGCAATGGAACCTTGCGTGTCAGAAGAAGCCGATGAAGAGGCTCGTCCCGAAGCGCCTACTCCTACATCAGATGAACATCGACCTCCTCCTATACCGCCCATTCATGCCTCGCGACGCGAGCCAACCTTACCGGTGCGCTTCGCGAGTCCAATTACAGGAACCGAGGACGATTCGATAAGACGAAGGAGACCTGCTCGGCATATCTCACGTGACCGTGCGCTTTCAGAAAGGCGGGGGCGCGAACGTCGTGGTCCTGCAAGCAGCGTTTTCTTTGGCGAGGGAGAACGACAGACTTCATCTCCTTCTTCTGTTGCTTCACATGATGAAGCAAGACGACATGATGGAGAGAAACGGGCAAGAAGTCCTCGAGAAGAATCTCCACGAAGGACTCCTCCATTAATCGAACGTCCGTACAGATCTTCGAGAGCAAGAACTCGAGACTCAGAAGGCTATTTCTTTAGTGACGAAGATACTATCTACAAGCCTAGCTTTTTTGGGGCCTCTCGTGTTGCCGATGAGGCGTCAGGAATTCGGCGCGACGGCGACGAGCATGCACGTAAAGCAGATGCAATACGGCGGAATCGCGAGGATTTTGACGCTCGTATTCGCGAACAGCCATTTACTCGTCCTTTCAATGTCCCAGGACGTAATTATTCTGATGATTATGATGACAAAGGTTGGGCTCGACCAAGTCGTCTCGAGGCTGAGCCTTGGCCTCGAGCTCGAGTCGAGGCTGTGGACCCAGCATACCGTCCTCGTCAAATGCTTTCCCGAGATGCCAGCGGGTACGATTCTGATTATGAGTGGGACTTGAGGTATCGAGGCTCTCGTAACCCTCCTGTGAGAAGCAGTGACAGACTTCCTCAATCATCTCGATATGGCATGTCAAATTATGAAGCACTGGGAAGGTCGTATCTCGTTCCTGGCCTCTCCTCCCACCTTCCAGGAGGTTACTTCCCACCGCATCCCCGACGTTCGACCACTTATGATGATGGAGATTTTTTACACATCAAAAGGAGAAGAGATCCAAGTCCTAAACGTCCACTATATGGAGAGAATCCCTTTAGCCCTATCCGTGGCGATCATTACCGCCCCGGAACCTATGACTATGACCTGCGTCGGAATTCACCCCCGCCGCCGCCACCTCCTTTAATCTTGAAGAAGCCTGGGTCTTACGAGGCTGAATACGGCGATTTATACTCGAGAAGAAGACAGCCAAGGTCCCGATCTCCACCTCTGCCACCTTTCGTAGCGGCGCCTATCACCAGCAAAAATCGTATCTACAATGATCTTGATGCCGAGACCGATGCATTCAAAGATGAAAGGAGGGAAGTCCTTGGTATACGACCACCAATATATTCAGAAAGGTATCGCGACCGAAATCGCTCTAGATTTCACTCCTACGGATCTGTGCCGATTCAGCCTCGTGTTTCGAATTACCACTATGGCGAGGACTACGATCCACTTCTGGACCAACTAAGTGAGCCTGATCTCGGGTATGTACCGGAAGCCTATCAGTTCACTCTTTCACGCCACAGCAACAGTCTACGAGGAACGGATAATATCTTGAGCTCTATTTCTGACGTATCTGATACGTCAGAAAACAATGAGCCTCAATCAGAATCACCTGCAAAATTGGAGTCTGGATCGGGGAGTACGTGTCATGTGATACACTCTAAATATACTGGCGATGGCGTAATTGGAGGGTCTCATGCTGTGCAGCTCAGAGTCGACTCCGATACCTCCTCGAAGGGAGGACTGTTCAGATGGGTGTAAGTCTTAGCCGCCTTATCTCTAGATTAAACACTGATGAGACACAGTCATTTTGAAGACCACAATATGGACTTTGACAATTTCGAGGTGAGAAGATAAACATCATTACTTTTGCTATACTGATTTGGATCAGCATAATGTACTTAATATTCCTGGACTTGAAGACACCGAGACAACAGCCATTGCAAAGATGCTGGGACGCGTGAAGAAAGGCCACGACAAGCCATTGCAATCGGCCACTAAAGTTAAGACCAGATTTATGATGCCTTCGTTTCTCCAAGAGAATCTACTGGAGGAGAAACGATCATCTTCCTCTAAATCTAGAACAGTTTCCTGGATGTGTGCTCCTTATTTTTGCTTAGCCAAATACGGGTCAGCTTCGAGCTTGAAAACGTCATCTCATCCCATGCGAACTCTCCTCCAAGCCAGATTTGCGTCGGCTCAAAAGGAAAGGGACATGAGGCAAGCTGTATGTTACTTGCAAGATACTCCCCCAGGGCACTGTTTCCATATTGCCCAAGTGTGGTTTATCATCTTGGATGACTGTAGGTCTACATATATCCCAAGTCATCGACTTGATGGCAACATACTGAATTCCCCAGCCCTAGTCGTGTCGTGTGCAAGGATGACGATGAAATCCTTGCTCGGAGACTACATATCCATCCTCCCAAAAGTTGAGCCTGAGCCTGAGCCCTCATTTGGACTTTTCAACATCCTCGTAGCAACAAAGAATCATCTACTTTGGTCTCTTCCAATCCTGGAATGTCAATCCTGGTTTGTAAGTGAGAGTGTGCTGCAAAGACTTAATAGGTTACTGAAGTATCCCTAGGGCTTTGTGTCTCACTTTCATGACTATTGGCCACTTGAAGTCGAGGTCACATATAAGGACAAGCGTATTATAGCTTCAGAATGGCCAAGAATGCTCGCCTTTGCGAAAAAGACAACTGTGCAACTCCTTGTTGAATTTCGGCAAGTATTCTTTACCCAGATCAGTTCTAAGTCTGACATAAGCAGAGTACCTAAACCATCAGAACCAGCGAAAGGAGTTCTGTTGTACGGAGGAAGCTCCACGGAAGAAGCCGTGGGCAATTTAGAGGTACCAGAAACTGGTGGCATTCCCACTTCCGAGCCATTGCTGCGCCCAACTGATCAGGGAACGTCGAGCTGGTCCAAGAATCAATCAATCGAACAGTCCAAGAAAGAGTTCCACGTGTTTACCTGGATTAACTCTCGGAACTCCAGCCGAGGTGCTAAATCAGACGTTTCAGCAGTACATGTTGACTACGTAGTGACAGGCTTTGAGAGTCAAGGAGTTGACGACGACTTAGCGGAGATCGACAATTATCTCAGCTCGAAAACTAGTCTCAGTCACCGTCTGACATACAACCGATGTCACTCCACTCGGTCCAGTGAACGATCAGAACTATACGGTCTCATCGCTGGCTTGAAGCCCGATACTCTCTCAACAGAGGAACAAGTTATCACACGCTATGAAAACATGGTTGGTGTGTTAAATGCTGCAGAACTACTCTTCCGATTTTTCCTACCTTCTGACTCACAGGCTCCATCAACTTCTAAGTACTGGGGAGCATTGTTTTCGATGCTGAAGGTTGGCATTCCAAGATCGCTTCCTCTTCATCGTACTCATCTGAATCATACAGGCTTTGCCAACTGCATCCCCTATCAGATCACGAAGCGCACCAAGTTACCACACACAATCCGATTCAATTGCACCAGAGTTACTAACCTGGCTTGAGAGACTCAATAAAGCTACCTCGCCATTCAAGGCTTACTTGACGCATGTTCCTCTGCCAGACCGAGCTGATATTCCCATACCGGACGCACTCACGACAGCCTGGCTGCATTTGGTCTTGGCACTTACATTTGCAGCCGCAGAAGAATCAGGGTCCTTCGAGTATCAAATGTCCATATGCTACGATCTTGTCGCACAAGGAACAAAGAATGCAATTTCAAATATTTCCAAGATCGAACTGTCTGACTATGCGGTCTTCCAGCCTTTCGAAGTTGCATCTTTGATCGCTTTTCAACTATCGAAAGACCAGGAAGGCACATCTGCAAATATCTCAGACACGTATTTGGAGTATCTTAAAACACTGGTGAGTGCTAATGTCATCAGAGAAATTGAGGACGACCTGGCTGACCCTCATCAGCAATCTGAAATTGAGGCCAATCCTTTAGACAGAAGTCATCAAGATCGGATTGTTTGCTTGAAACAAGAGATTGAAGTCATCAGCGAGACTCTCGAAGCCCAGCAATACGTGCTGAGACACGCCCAGCGTGGGTTTGGTGCTTCTCGAGGCGGAGTTCGTGAAGATGCGGAATATCCGGATGCTGGGTATGCACGACGCACTGTCCCTCGTACAGGAGGACATCTTCTGCATACAGACTCCGCAGGTGTACAAAATATAATCATCCAAGACAACATTGAGCTGGTAGAGAATCAGATCCGAGGATTCAGAGAGATGCGTGAAATAGCATCAGAGCTTGGAGACTGGGTACGGCTGGATTGAGCTTGAAGACAATAGATGCAATTGCTGACCTGCCGAACAGAACATCCAAAAGATCGACTCCAACAAAGATCGGCAAGAAGCTGCTATCTACGCGTTCACTATCGTCACTATCATTTTTCTTCCCCTTGGGACTGTCGCCGGCATCATGGGGATGAATACATCCGACATTCGCGATATGCCTTATGCGCAGTGGGTATACTGGGCAACGGCGCTCCCGCTGACTATACTGGTGATTGCGTTATGTTTGGCTTGGGCTGGCGAACTGAACAACTTCCAAGATGGCTTCAAGAACATGTGGAAGAACAATCCTCGCAACTACGTGATGGTCAATGACCGATTTGAAAGCGCTGGGAGAAGGGACAGGTATGATGAGCCGCTCTATAATGCGCCTCTTCTTAGGTCCAGGACAGTCTATGGAAACAAGGAAAGTTACGTATGACTTCAGGTAAGATATAAATCGTGTATTTTCATCCTACGCAGATTTTTTATATGTTAGAGGTACTAATGCGGCCAAGAGTTATGTCTAAGGAGCATTGAAATGCTTGGAGGATGACACCTTAATTCAAATTTACACGTTTCTTTCAGATCAACCTATTCATTGGACGTCCCAACGATCCTTCATAACATTATATATACATCTTGAAAGAAACCGACAATCTCATCTTTTTAAAAATAACCAACTCTATTGGCAAAGATGTCTAAGAGAACAACTCGTCTCGGTATCATATCTATTCTACTCTCCAACCTTCTCCAATTCCATTCATCCTTATTCGATGTCCGCATCGTTTTATCCTCAAATTTGATTTATCGTTACCTGAACAAACCCCCAAGACTCACAAAAAATTACATTATCAGCACCATTGCTCCTCCGACTGCTGCCCAGATTCCTCCTGAGATCATATTTCTCGCGTTTGCTGCGCCTGTGAATTGGGAAGGGATAGCACCGACGCCTGTCCCAGACGGGGAGCCCAAGCTGAGTGAGGAGGTGAATCCTGACTGTGGGATGGCTGGAATGGACGAGGTCGAGGTAGCGAGAGTAGTGAGTGAGCTACCTGCCACCTCAGTCTGGTTCTGGAATGGCGGAGGGGTGGCGATGGCTGGAGCGGAGGAGGAGTGTATCTCAGTCGAGGTGATACGAAGTACTGAAGAGGAGTGAATCTCGGTCGAGGTGATAGTGTTGATGACGCCTGCTGGAGCCGTGACTGCGACGGATGAGGAGTGGACCTCGGTGACCACGATGGTGTTTTGCATGACGGCTGGGGTCGATGTGATGACTGACTGCGTGGTCAGGGTCGCTTTGACATGCTCGGTGCTTAGCTCTGTGACGGAAATGGCGTTCTGGTGAGACTCGATGATCTCGATCTTCTGGGAAACGACTGCGGATGTCTTGAGCTCTGTCACTTGCTGAGTGATCAGGAGAGGAGCTGGGATGGAAGTGACGAGTTGCGGAGCTTGAACAACCGTGGTAATTACTGGCGCTTGAGAAATGGTCATGATGACTGGTGCCTGAATTTCGGTGACCAGAAGAGGAGCAACAGAGATGCTCTTGACAATCGGAGCTGGAGTCTCGGTAACCAAGATGGTCTTGACAACTGGTTGCTGGTACTCGGTTGTCATGATTGGGGCCTGGGGAACAGTCTTGATGATCGGTGCAATGATCTCGGTGCTGATGATTGGAGCAACCTGGTGCGTCTGAATCAAAGGAGCAACCGGAACCGTGTTTACGATTGGAGCAAGAACCGAGGTCACGACAATCTGAGAAATGTGCTGAGCGACTGATGTTTGCGTAATGTTGAGGAACTTTGTCTCCGCAACTGGAGGAGGCGTATTGACCATAATTGAAGTGTGGATGATTGCAGTCTCAACAATTACTGGGGCTGCGATAGTCTCAACCACTGGAGCAGCGGTGGAAACATGGACGGAAGTGAGCAAGACAGTTGAAACAACTGGTGCAAATGTCACTACAGCTGCTGCTGTGGATGTAGAATGGATTTCGGTAAGAGTGATCTGTTTCGAGGGCTCGACCATTGGAGGAGCCACAACGACAGGTGCAGCTATCGAGGTCGACATGGGTGGTGCCGAATGGATCCCGGTCGAGGTGATGCGAAGTACAGAAGAGGAATGAATCTCGGTAGATGTGATTACGCTGTGAACCGGAGGCTCAGCCATTGGGGGTGGGGGAGGAGGAACCACATGTACAGGTGCTGCTGTGGCCGTGGAATGTATCTCGGTAATGACCACAGTGTTATGGGCAGGAGGTGGTGGTGCTTGAGTATGCACGGCTGGTGGTGGCGCAACAGTATGTGCTGGTGGAGGACTTTGTCCCCAACCGTGCATATTGAAAGGCGATCCATACACCGACTTTCCCCCATGATCAACAATGATTATCGTGAAAGATTCGTGCTGCGGGATTGAACTTGAAGGCTTCCACTTCCATGATCCGGTGTTTGGTGCACTTGCTGGCTTGAGGTCAGCAAACATCTAATCGTCTTCAGGCTGATCTGACTTACGATTCAACATGCTGATAATGCTGCTCAAGTCTGTGGCTCCACCGGGTACAAGGTGCATCTTCAAAGGCTCTGCCAGTCCTTGCGTCTCCCATTTAACCTCATATTCCGTATTAAGCTCTACTGTTTCTCCTGCCTTCGGGCTCATAATATTTGCAGCAGCCAAATGAACTGCACATAAAAGCAATGCTGCCTTGGAGAAGAACGAATTCGACATGATGAGCGAAGATTATACTGATGAACGAGTGTTTTGTTTAGGGTCAAGTGTGAGATTTTCGTCGAAGGAGTCGAGTCGAGAGATGTCGAAAGTAAAACAAAGAAGTAAGTAATAAGTATATTGCACAGCAAGTAAAGAACGTAAAGCCGACCAGCAACCAGAGTGAATTAACCGTACTGGAAATCCAAAGAAGTTTGGTAGCGGATAATTAGAGAAAAAGTCGGGAATGGATGGAAAGAAGAGAGAAGGGAGCGAGGAAACATCAGCACTTGAGAAGACTGATTCCGCCTGAGCGCTCGGCACCATCATGGGAGGAATAGTAGGAAGAACTAGCATTGAAGAAAATGTGACATGGGGCTCTTGCTCGGTTCTGGGTATTTCTGAGGTCATTCTCGTCTCTTCTCAGCTCTCTCTTGCAAACACGGAGACTTGGAAGTTGGATGGCGTTCCTGCCAAGATGTCCCAAGGGAAATTGCCAAGTGATGCGCCGTCAACCGATGTTCTTCCTCTACGGATAACATGCCTACCGAGAATGAGGCTGTATTACCCGGGCTATTGAACGAGAAGGAGATTCAACAGGAGATCAGGAGGAAACGTGAATTGGACAGCTATGGAGATGCTCAAGGACACTTCTACATCTTTGAACCAGGGATTTTTATAAGACTTCGTTTCCCCATTCCTTTGCACCAGTCTTCTCGCTTCTTTAACACTTGTTGACGACATATAGAAAGGAAAGTCAACAAATTCGGACGAACGTCCCTGTCAAGTGTCAAGTATCCAAAGTCCGTTTGAGCTGAGCCTCCCGCAGGTGTGCACTTGGTCTGGCCCAAATAAGCTTCTTACTACCCTGTCAAAGGCCTGTCAAGTGCCTGTCAAGTGCCTGTCAGGGTCCTGAGACGGGTGCAGCCTCAGCCAAGGCCGGTGCTCAAACGGTCGGCCGTGCCCACAGACCTTTGAAACTCCACGACCCAGATCTCGTGCTCAAACCATGCAGTGTCCCATAGATATTTCAAGCAAACGAATTGTAACTGGTTCGAACGGAGCAAGTCACCACACCGCAGGCTTCAGACGACTGGGGCGATGCCTCCACTACAGTCCTTCGTTCGTCTGGTTCTGGGCTGATGGGCTCTGGCCTGACCTATTGACGCTTCTCTGAAATTCGGATTATTACTAGCCGGCCCACCTCCAGTTTCGCTCGGGGCTCGCTTACTGTCGGGGAAAGCGAATGTCACAGGCAAGCAAAACTGTCACAGCTCAGATAGCCGAGGCAGTCTTTTCCCACCAA
>JACBAH010007213.1:0-23558 GCA_014282315.1 Neospermospora avenae | reverse complement strand
AGTTTGTCCAAAAGCGAACGGGCCATTGTCACCGGAGACAAAGGCGGGTTGTCGACTTTCCAATTCCCATGAGGGTTTCCAGGTCGACATCATCAACGGAGATTTACAGTCAGTGTGCGAAAAAATAATCAAATTAATCGATTATTAATCGATTAAATCGATTAGAATTAGATTAGATTAGATTAACTAATTTTTCCCTTTGATTAGATTAAGATTTAGAGTTAATCAATTAGTTAATCGATTAACTTTTGATTTTTAGAGGAAATTCGATTATATTCTTATATCTCTTTATTTTTTCTTTTTTACTAATACTTTCTAGATTATATAGTAACAATAAGCTATTATTACTAATAGAAACTTAATTTATAATAGTAGGTTCTAGTACATCTACTTCTACTAGGTTCTCGTTCTAAATAGAGAGTCCGCTTCACGTCCACAAGTAGGCTTAAAAGGAAGTCCTAAGCGAATATCTGAGCTTAAGTAGTACTAGCTTAGCATCACGTGAGTCAATCGATTTTTAATTGATTAAATCAATTATAATTAGATTAGATTAGATTAACTCTGAAATACCTTTGATTAGATTAGATTAACTCGAGTTAATCTAATCTAATCAAACCATTTCGCACACTGTTTACAGTCCACTTTATGGGAGCCCCAGTGTGCTACCTGACACTTCTTACTGCAGTACTATACGAATTATCAATCTACATAATTACGATACAACTTTTACTTGCTTGAAAAGCGCCGAAGGGGCTCACCTGGATCAAAGAACATCCTCTGCAGACGTTTGGCGCTAGATTGGGGCATGGCGATTGCTTGCCGTTGACCATGGCTTCCGGATTACCACATAGGAGTTGAGTTGAGTGAGCAGAGTGAGACATAATTGAGGCGAGAGACTTCAACATTTGTTGGCAGGATCAAGGAAAGAACGAGCTGGAACTTTGTAATAGAGCATAGATAGCTGAGGAGGGCTGTCAACACTCTGTGTAGTCAGCTCATCGACACGAGTCGTTCGCACGAAGCAGAGTGACATGCAGAGACTTTGGACTGCGTATAACATTGAGGGGAGAGTCCCCAGTACTTCCTGACGCCTCGTTTCACTTGATGATAGTGCTGCTGAATCTCTTTGGCTGCCCCAAACTGTATCGGATATGATATGTGATAGAAGCGCTCTTCTCTAAACTGTCAGATAGCATTAGAGTAGTCGAAAGGGGTTAAATCAAACATGTGTGGGAGTACGAGCGGGATCGTGCGACAATCGTGGTCACCCCTTACTGGCCAGCTTCTGGTGCTGAGAACACTGAAGTACAGATGCATCCCGGGCCAAGCCACATTTCACAATGGAGTTCTTCAAAGTAGCGGTGTTACACTACGGCCATAGCCGGGATGCCGAACCTCTTTGAAGTTGTTGTGTCACCCCTCTTTGGCTATCGTGTCCAGCGCAAGATCATGTGTAAATTGGAACCAGCTCTATCTCGAAGTATGGCAGGACCACGAAGAATTTTTCGTGGCCTTATACCACAATCAAATGAGACATGGCGTCTCGTTCAAGATCAAGTTGCGGAAGGGCCACGCACGAATACACTCGATGGAAGTCTAAGCCCGCCGACCTGCATGCGCAGTGTCGTATTGCGCCCAATCAATTGCGCATCGAAGCGCCCACCGGGAAAGTCACCCCAAAGGGGGACAAAGAGCTGAATCTCACCAAGGCGGCAGGACCACAAAGCCACAGAGGAGGCAGGGAGCGAGAGCGGGGCGGTGCATCGGAACGACCCGAAGATTCCTACCCCTGAGGGCACCTTTGCTCAAGCGCCAAGACAAACCTCAGGAAGCTGTCATAAAGGGCAGTGCATCGGGACGACCCAAATACTTGGTAGTTGGGGTAAATAAACCCTTGCCCTGTCTCTATCACAGGGAGCCTCAGCAAGGGCCAGCAACCAATCGTTTGTGTAGAATCAGTCTAAACGTGGGCGAGAACCTACTAGAACCACTCTACAGGGCAGGGGTTTATTTATCCCAAGTACCAAGTATCTCTACCCCGGAGGGGCACCTACAAGAATTAGTCCGGGCTCCAATAACCGTTAATGGAGTGCGCACGGCTCTGCCACGGGCCCGTACCACTCAATCGCCGTCCTGGACTCCATCAATAGTCCTGACCCGACTAAAATTTCAAGCGTAATTTTTTCCTTAAATTAAATTAGATTAAATTAAGAGTTAAAGATAATCAACGAGTTAATCAATTAAGTCTTAGTAATCATGACATATATATATTTTCTCTTTCTATCTATATAATATACAACCAATTGTGACGTACGGTCGAACGTGGTGTTCGTTCGAGAGTGCGAAGGTAGGTCGGTTGGGTAGGCAGGGACGCTGTCACTGGATCAAGTCTGGTAATCTTTGCAAGTTACTAAGTATGGGTTAAGATACTGTATTTGAGTTAAGCACGAAGCTTCTATCTAGTGGGCAGACGTGCCAGTGTTATATAGAACCTTCGCTGTACTGAGGAGTCCTCCAAACCTGGAGTCCTCTAAACTAGGGGACTCCTGCCAAGCCAGATTTCATCACGTGACTAAAGTCACCTGGATGTCCAGTCTGCTGGCTTTCCCGTTGATTACTAACAATGCTACGAAATCGTGCCTGAGGTATGTACAATCTCTTGGCGTGCACAACCCGAGTGGGTTGCGCAACCATGTTGTAACAATGAGGTAATTTGAAGGATGCTGAGAAACGTCTATCCCTGCGTGGCGGAAAACCCGGTGTGCCGGAAAGGACCAATGAGATCGCAAGGATCCGAAACATTTCTCCATAATTTGCCTCTTATAAGACCACAACAGGAAAATATCCTATTTTGATTTAGTGATAGTTACATCATACTAGTTATATTTACGTTGTCATATACAGCGACTCATAAATATTGAATATCAAATTAAATTTCCGGCACACCAGGTTTTCCGCCACGCAAGGACGCACGTAAATGTATCAAAATCCTAAATGCAATACGTCCCTTCGGAACACATGATTTGAACAGTAATTAATGAAGTGTCTTCTTTCTCCGCATATGCTGATGCTTACCAGCACTGAACCTCTTGATGGCGCCAAACTTGTCATCTGGACCCGCAGCAAGTCATCACAGTAATGCAGTCGATAAAATGCAAATTCTATCTGGTCCCTTGAGGACGTTCGCAGGAGTGTTGACCCTGCAATAGACTGACAGTGTTCAGTTCGGATTGATAAACTTACTCTGCTATAGACCGAAAGTGTTTAGTTCGGACCATGATCCTCAACCTGCTAGAGGATGAGTAATTGGGACTCAAAGTACTTACTAAGTAATACAACTTGATGACTTTCCCTTGCTAGAAGATCAAGTAAATGCTACTCAAAGGGTTTAGCGTTCAGGGGCGTCGAGGATCGCGGAGACTGGTGCTACAACTGAGAGAGGCCGAGTTTCCAGTCCAATGGATGAAGATTCACCTAGAGAAGAACAAGAGGAACATCCTCTGATGTCAGGAGATGCGATCTATGTCGACGTGGAGGTTGAGCTTGGTGAAAATGGAGGCAGTAATCGTACCCGTTTTGCTGTAGGAGCTGACAGATACCGGAAGAGATTTGATGAATGGAAGAGTGGGCGGAGTTGGCACGGAAAAGAGATAGTGAATTGCATGTATTGTGTGGGAGGAAACAGTGGTCAGTATTACTGGACCTGGACCCTGGACAATCTCAAAACATACCAAGGGAGTGGGAAAGAGAAAGGAAAAGTAAAAGGAAAAGAGAAAGGGAAAGGGAAAGCGAAGAGATGAAGTAAATAGTTAAAGCTTTACTGTGTTCATAAGAATTAGTTGAAACCGACCAGACATCTCCACTTCGATCATGGCCTGTTGGTACCATATAGTAATTCATCGAGTCGATGAGACATGCAATCTCGGCTCCGATGCTTCCATCTGAGAGACAACAATCATTAAGGCAAGACTTCAAGATCCTATATGAGCTGCCCCTTTTCCTTTCACAAAGCCTAGGAGGATGCGCGCTGCCGTACCACTACAAGTACCAGTATTTACGGAAATGGCACCGATCTCTAACTGTCTACACGAACCTGGTATCGATCAAAGAGAGCGTTAAAATTCCAGCTTATCCATGTCGTCCTCCGCCGATGATGACCTTCGCCCTCGACTTCTTGTAGTTTACTTAGGCCCCATCTCACTCTTCTTAGGCTTGTGATGAGAGTTAGGCCTTCGACTTGAGATAACCCAGGCCGCGCGCGCACGGCAACCTTTCGCGTCGTGAACTCTATTGATACTATATGTTCATCCTCCTCGAGGACACAAGTTTCGCCAGGCCCCGTCCATTGACCAAGTAGGTCAGGATTACCATCGCGTGAGCGAAACAGGAGACCAGTAACCTGGCCGGCACGCCGGTACTTGGTTGATATGACTGGATTGATAGAGACCTGAACGGATCGGTATGCCTTGTTGAACAGTATTCCAGTTTGATGTTCACCATGGTTTCTTATCCCACTAAGGGGCAATTCTTGGAGACGCCCTTGAGAAGTTGAAACGTCAGTAAGACTGTGATATGATGACCAGAGCGACATGGAAACCAGAGGCGCAATTGATGCAAAGACTCCGAGGCATCTCAATTGTTCATCCTACAGTCGACATCAGCTTAGACGCTTCAGGGATAGACCAAGCTAACGAACCACAAAAGTGCCACAGAGTCCAGAGAAATGACCATTCTTTAGTAATGCGTAATTCACACATTCGAAAGATTTTGGAGAGTTCACCTGCAGTTGAGGCAGGTGTCCACTCGTCCTGTGAGTATTTGTGATAAACTGATCTGGTTAGGCCTTTCATATACAACGTGAGAGGATAACTCACTTCCAGATGACGGATTTCAGAAGCACTTCGATATGCTATAACATTGGCTAGCCTCTCTGCGCCATGAAAGAAGAAGGCCAGGGAGGCATTTTCTGGTGAACCTAGGATGTGTTCAGCGCCACTAAAATAGAGGAAGCCGATTCCAGAAATCCCGGCGGATGATCCTAAAGCGCTGTATACTTTGATTCCCATGAGCTGTCCCATTTCGGGTGCAACATATAACGTCGAAAGTGGGGCGAACGACGTCCTCTGCAAGTCGTGCAAAGCAACGACATCGTTTTCGAAGAAAGATGGAAGAGATTCTGAGACAAAACGTGCGGGACAAGGGTGTGCCCACGATAAAACGTCGAGCAATGGCTGTTCAATCGTATCAAAACCCATCCTTACGATACGCATGGCCTAGAATGAATCAGATCTTGTCTGTCAAAAGTAAGAAGCAAATTGGCTCACATCTAGCCCAAGCCAGATACCTTTGAGGCGTTCTAAAGGCCATTTCGTTGCTGCGAAAGCACTGGAGCTGTGACTGGGTGAAGATAGTCGCGGGCATGTATCGAACCCAAGTGCCTCGATACCAAATCGGCTGTAAACCAGCCATATATATCTAAGAGGTGGCATAGAGAGGATCTGATTCACAGATACTCCTACATAACCTGCATCAATGGATTGGCCATTATCGAATAAGAAAGTAAAACCTGAGATCAACTTTCGGTCGGACATAACAATATAGTGTGGTGCGACAGCACAAATTCGGGAACCCTGGGACGCATCGAACGGTACATACACTGCTGTCAGCTCTCGACAGCTGTCAGCCTTCGGCCCGAAAGCCAAGCAGCTCAAGACAGGACCTGATAAACAGTCGCGCAGTAGGATATTGTGACCATGAAGCGAGCGGTACCCAATCGTGCGGACGATAGCGACCAAATTAGCGCAGAGCTTCCATATTCTTGCTCGATTGCGCAAGTTCATTTTGTTTGGGCCTTCCTTTAACTCCGTCTTCACTATGAAAAACCAATCTTTCCAAGAATATCCTTCCGGCCGGAGTGACCTTGCAAAAGCAGTTTCGCCACAACCCTCAAACATGGATTTCCAGAAGGAGTATGGTAGGTCAAGCGCGCTTCCACGGAATCTATCAAAGAAATCTCGGCAGGCCTTCGTTGTGTTATGGGCGTCCCGAAAGGAAAGATAGCACAGAATGGAATCGAAAGTTTCTGACGGCAGTGCTGCAAGTCTGCTGCGCTGCCCTGCGATAGTTGAGATTGATGGTAAATGAGTTGAGAAACTGCGCTTCTGGAGCCGTTTGCACATCTCCCCCCTATTGAAGTCAAATTGTAATGGATCCGCTAACGTAGCTGTGACTGCCTTGTGAGAAGCTACAATATTTTCTTGACAGGGTCGTCGATCCTCAAATTCTAGGATATCCTCGAAGTAATAATTGTGGCCCCAGCTCAGAGAACGTGAGGTCTTGTCATAATGGAGACTTTCGAAGACACTGGATAACGTTTCGATACAATCTTCGAGCTCATATGCGGCACTGCCTTGGAGGAGCGTCCAGCAGGCAGTATGAAATGGATAGCAGAAGTCGCCACTAGTTTCAATCATGCGCTCTCGCGATTGGCGTAAATGAAATCGTAAGGTTCCACGTAAAGGTATACGTAAATTAAAAGGCAGTGCATCATCGTCCATCGAGCCTTGGCCGCTGAGGACGTATTGCTTCTCAAACCAACAGACTACGAGAAGATTGTCAGCATTCCGCATCTCCTGCTAGCAGAGTCACTCACTCGCGCGAATATCTTTACACCAAGAAGGGTTGTCGCTGTCTTCAACGGCTAGGATCACACCGCAAATACAACAAGAGTCGGCCATGATCTGTGAGGTAGGATTGAGACACGATGGAGTTGTCACAAATTAAGTTGCGGGAAGGCAACCCAGGCACGTTGAGACTAAACCCTCTTTGTCATCTCCCACTAGTCGAACCCACATTTCCCTACCGGTATATAGGGACTGCTACCGCGAGAACAAGCTGAAAATATTTTAATGATTACTTTCTATAGATATCAGATATTCAAGGATATGCACAGATTTATGGTGGGAAACTCATCAAATGTTATTTCTCAGCTAAAGCGCCCAAAAATCGAGCGAGATAATTTACAAGCGACAAGTTGTCCCATTGTAATTAGTCTATTCCCTGTGCCGCAGTGTCAATGACACGTTCCGACATAAAAACATCAAACTGCCAGTCGGGGAGGAGATTGATCTCATGGATTTGAGAACTTTAATCAAGCCCAAGATAAAACCAATGATTTTGAATCATCATCCGCGATGAATAAAGAAGAAAGGCGCTGAATTGGGCGTTCTCACGGTGAAAGGGGTTGCCAAATGTTACTACACGCATAAGGCCGCGAACCAGCTAATCTTTCATTTAGATAGCACCAACTAATGTCTCCTGCGCAGCCCTGCGTTGCGATCCGCAAACTTTGATCCAACGGCCGGAGCCGACTAAAGCAGCTCAACTTCCTCGGTCTACATGTAATAAGCCAGATTGAGACGTGAGTAGAAGCGGATGAAGCGTGATGCCAATCCCTGAATGATAAAATAAGACTCGTTGCCGCCGCCATACTCCATTCCAAACTCTAGCGCAGTCAATCACTGGCTAACCCACGTTCTGTCGCGGTCCGTCGATCACGAAACAAGCTGAATTTATATTTGTTTCCTTGTTGGGACTACGATAGAAGGCGACAGGGATGTGGTTTTGCTTTTAGTCAACTTAAAACGCCCCTAAGCCCAAGCTTCTTTTTATCCGGGCTAGAGCATCTGGGAAGGATAAAGTGGCAACGGACGGCACAGCTAGATAGGGACATTCCCTGTCCGTGCCTCGTGGATGTGGAGATGCTTGGCGTGCCTAGCAAGAGACGTCTGACTAGTTCAGACATGGCTGATTGTGACAGGCACTTGCGACATGGGTAGGTGTTGACGTACGGAAGCTTTCGTAAGAAAGGTACGGAAGGGTACACGATCCATGATGCATGTTCTTCTTTCATTACACTCAAGGGATGAGGATCGAGTCCGCTTAAGTGAAATCGCAACCCCTTCGCACTAGAAGCAGCGCTAGGGAGAGTCTACGAGAACCAGAGAGATTCAGCCGCCAATAGCAGCATTTGGCCGAAGAACTGCGAGGGGGTTTGGGGCTTTAGTGTCATCTGCTTTGGCCTTCTTCACACATACACGCAGCCATCAAAAACGACCATACGACTTCTGGTGTCTCGCACACTCTTCCGACTCACGAGCATCAAACGAAGGGTCCTCGGAAAGGCAATAGATCGAGGCGCCTTTTTGCTCTATCCTTATTCACCGAGTCCGACCGGCATTTTGCCAAGATATTACACACAATAAATATGGTGAGGACAGATACGGACAAGGAGAACCTTAAATGCGCGGCCCAGAAGTGGGTAAGTTATTTACAACCGTCAGAATACACATAAACATACGCTAACTCCTCTTAAGATAGGTGATGGGCAAGATCTTGTACGGCCCTAGTAGATACGCGCACGCGGCGCGTACCTTGGCAGGTGGGACTCGCCAAAACAAAGAGGACTACCAACGTGCAGATGGTATGCTTGTAAAATGTGTTTTCAAGTCAGAACCTTTCGGCAGTAAGCTTCCTTCTCCGTTGATTAAGAAGTACAGATTTTTTGACACGCACAAGGCATACACGAACAAAGGAGGATTGAAGAACTGAGGGAAAGGGCAGCCGCATAAGACTGGCTTCAGAACACAACACGTCCAGATTGCATCCGACTGTGGTCGGGAGAAGCTGGGTCGGCGTTCAAGGCTTTCACTATAACCTATATATTGCTAAATTGTATAATTTATGCACTGTTTGACATACTAATCATGGTCTTGTGGTAGACGCTCTAACAAGTGTCCGAATCTGAAATATCTCACTTCCCGAAAAAGACCTAATAACACAAGTTAGACTTTCCCGCGCAAAGCTGCTTCCTGACGCCTCCTTCCGGAGGGGTGAGGAGGGGGTGACTCGAGCATGGTCTTCGTCGACTTTCTCGTATGGTCTTGCTATTTTTTTTTCCATTAAGCCCCCCTAGTAGACGGCATATAAGCGATTGTCCATGACGCGCCCAGTGAGGGTAGGGAGTTGAGCGCCGCTCGTTTTCATCCATCGATATTGTGAGAAACTAGGGATCCATGGCTTAGCTATCGAACGACTGCGCTTTGGCTTCCCGCTCACGAAACCTTCCGCCTGAGAACTGTCTTCACCGCTGTCTTGGCGTCCCCAGTGGATTGAAGAAACAGGGCGATGTTCGTTCCCGGCTGTTGCGCTTTACTTGCCGGTTGCGGCCACAGGGGGTTAGAGAAGCTCAACTGGGCGAGCAACTACTAGTTACGTAGCTGAACCTTGTCCTCGTTCGCCTCAGTAAGGCGTCAGTCATATAAAGAATTAGGAATAGAGTACACGACTAACCTGGCCTGTTATCAAGGGTACGCACGTATAGTGCTCGGAGTGGAATCGGTACGAAGGTTCATGTCAGACTTGCCAAAGTATTCAAATACACCTACCATTTCCGCCTTTTGACTTTCAAATCACAGAGTTCCTGCGTCTCATAGCCTCGTAAGAATCCCCTAAATTTGGCATCAGGTGGTCTTGACTTCGCTAATTGTATACCATAGAAAGTTCAAGAATTGAGGAACCAGCGGGAATTATATTGCTGGACTGCTTATTTCTCACGCCAAGAAGATGTCGTGGCCAAATATACGTGATGAAATCAGTGGGGTATACCTATACGACCAAACGTCTAGTCGCCCACTTCGTCGAGAGGAGAACGTCATAGAGATTCACGACGGGACAGCTGTACTCATATCCTTTTCGAACAATTCTGTCAAGCTACCAACACACGCTGAACTCGTCGAAGCTGTCGAGTATCTTCTCAAACATGAGAAAGATGCTAAAAAGGGTGTCGCTTGTCGGGCTTTATATACCGTAGCTATTATGAAGATAAGGGGAGACCTGTTGTCTTGGTTGAAAAATTCAGATTTGGAGGACAATGAGGAGAGAAAAATGGCTGAGGCGGCTTTCTAAGAAGCGAAATGGCTCTTGGATAAGTAGAAGCTTTCCAATAGGTCTACATATGGAAAATGCTTAGATGTAAGGGGTCAAGATGGGTAACAAGGTTCAACGAAATGCGATAGTTGAACATGGCTAGCTCAAAGTATAGGACATTGTCCCTGGACTCAAGTACTCATTCCTTTTCCTGCCTCTATATGATTCACACTGAACTCAACATAGTAGCAAGTAACAGTGTCATCAAGCAGTGCTTTCGATCTGCACAAGTGGCGGATCGTCACCACTATTTGCTTTCTGTTTACCCACTCTTGACGTGGCGCGACACTAGCAATTCTGAGCGAGAAACTATGCAAGAGTGGGTAAACAAAGGATATGCTCTATATTGCTGCATTGCTACAAGGATAGAAAAAAAATTGAAATTCTTGTGGAGTCTCCAGAAGTGGTTGATTTAAAGTCGGTATATGTCAAGTTTACTGCAAGATATCCCCTCACGTTTGTCCTTCCGGTCATCGTCAAGATAGAGCGAAGCCTAGAATCCATGGGCACTTCATCTCACTGCGGTGCGCCTCAAAATGCCAGAAAAGCGAAATGTCAATAGATATCATCCATGAAGCCGCCTCATCAGCCTTCCGTGAATACTATACAAGAACGTATCTGTATTCGTCAGAACAATTATAGGCAGACAGAGGACTCAAATTTGAATGGCCAAGTCAGTCTGCACTGCTCGCCAATCGTACTTCTGTCGGTATTGATGTTGTCGGCCCCAAACGATTTCAAGAAGTCCAAGCGTGTGTTCAATAGGCTATGAAATCAGTGAGACAGATAGCTTTTGAAGCCAGAAATCGCTCTCATAAATGCTTGTTTGGGGGTCCAGCCTCATCTTCCGCCTCAGCAGAGCTTCCTTCTCGTCAACGTTGAACACAACACCGAGATCCCAATCATAAACGATCCCCAACAATGATCCATCTTCAGTCCATATCCCTTCGGTACTTCCTGTGCATTCTCTAGAATCCTTTTGATAGCTTCAATCACCTCAGGTTCTTGAGGTTGATGGCCGAGAGGGTCGAGAATATGATCCGAGTAAATTCTAACTACTGCCTGCGAGATCAAGGCAGATGCCATCCGTCGTCGTGCAAAACTTCAACGTCAAAAAGTCGATGAGGATAATTGGTGTATCTGCCATACCATACAATGCATGATGATAACATGGCCTAAACTACGTGGACCAACTCGCCGAGTTTTTCTAGGATCAGATTACAATCTTGCGAAGATACGTGATCTTCTGCCCAGCAGTGACGGAACAGATCCGCATTTTCCTTGCCTAAATTTTGAATAAAGTTTGTAAATAAATATCAGCTCATGTCAATATATAAACATCAAGGTGGCGCAAGATATACAATGTGAATATAATCCTTTAATCAACAACTCTCAACCAAATTGACTGCTCACTGTATGAGCTGGCTTGTATGAGAAGATGACGCTGGAGACCATCCACTAGGGAAGGTAGGACACTGTTCGCGAACAGACAGACAGACAGACAGTTTATTAACGCCCGGCAGCTAACCCGATAGGGCAACTATTACTATTATACAAATACATTTCCGAAGTGAAATCTCAAATCCTTAAGCACTTACATCAGCTGTTTCTGGCTTCTGGCTTCTCTCTTCTGACTCATCTCAATGGGTTCTCGTGGGTTAGTAATACCAGCAGGCTAGCTTGAAGGCTATTCTTCAAGTGTTCAGCATCCTATCTTCGGCAGCTGAAGCAGTGCCTCCTGTCGAGGGCACGAGGTAGTTAGTGTTCCGGGGTGGAAAAGAAGTTAAAGGTGAAGATCTCAGTTTTGCTGGCTGTTTCTTGCCAAGGGTCAGCATCAAGCCGGCCTGTGGCTGTCGCAAATCGTATTGTCGCGCGGACTGCTTTCATGTCTGGAGTCCAATTCTTGTCATCCGTTGGTGAACTCCCTCCTAAGTAGAAAGAAATATTGCTCCTGTGAATTTCTGTATACTGAAGCATCTCTGTCCGGTATGTATTCCATCTTCGGCCTCGGAAAAGAAAGTGTTCAACTGTTTCTCTTGCTTCTCCGCAGGCACACTGCCCTGAGGGTGCAGCTCTGATAAGGGATAGATACGAGTTTAATCTAGCTATTCCTGTCCTTAGCTGGGCAAGCACACTCGCTTCTTTCGGGGCGAGCTGGTCGTATAGCTTTCGAGTATGTTTACCTGGCAATGCGATGTCGACTCGCTTGGACAGTTTTCCAACTTTCTCCGGTAACTTCTTACAAGATATCGCCTGGCGGAGCGCGACATCTGGCCCAGTGGCTGGCACTAGGAGGCTTACAACAGAGCCAAGAGGACCACGCCGAACATGGCGCGACGGTGCCCTCTTTTCAACGCTGCAGTACAACGTGACCGTGTTGATAGCTGCTCAAAGTGGTTAGCGCATACTACTGACGGTAGCTCGCCTACCGGTTAGCCTTATGACATCTCTCGACCGAGATACATTCACAACTTTAACCTGCAATCCACCTGCACTCAACGTACACAAGCAAAATAACTATAAGCTCACTCAAATATAACCATCTCGACCCCAATTACGAGAACGCCCGCGCATACGGGGGAAAGAGTAGCATTTCAATATCAGATTAGTACAAGCGATATCTTATCCTGGAAGAAGGAACAAATACAAGAGCAGAAAAGATGACGGGCAAAACGGCAAAATGCCGGACGGAGATCCAGCAGGTCAGTAAAGCGCGTTCCAATCTAAAAGGTATTTTGGTCAGGATAAGCGATACAACGTGCCATAGCTGGACGAGAGTATGGCGATGACCCAAGAACATACAGGCTGACTGATGGGCAGATGATGTATGTGTCTGAGGAGACAGCTGAAGTATCTGCTGAGACTGGGGGGATTATAGAAGAGATCGTTCGCCAACAAGAAATTGGAATGGTAAGCTAGTCAGCAGAGGATAGTCCACAGTCTCCTTGCCACACCCGTCGATACACTTCTAATCAGATACAGCTACGACAATGTACTGAACAAGCTTCACGCCGAGGTAGCAGATCAATATCGACCGACGATCTTGTATTTCTCATCCGACACAATCAAGCAAAGGTTTCACGATCCCGGACTTCCCTCTCATGGAAAGATGTCAGGAATAACGTCAAGGATTCAGACGACAAAGGAGGAGATGCTAATATCGGAACGGGTGATGAGCCAGTCGGCGGACAGTCTGGCCCGGTCGTCGACACAGCGAAGAAGAACAAGAAAGCCAAAGTCGGTCTACCGTGGGAAGTTCGTTCAGCTATTTTGAGTGCGGACATACTAGTGGGTACTTTGTCTTCTGGTCAGAAGAATATAAGGGTGCTTGCGATCGCCCACCTACAAAGGAGTTTCGTTTCCTCCTGGCCTTCTCCAATTTGGATATCGTAGGGGCGAGAGGATTTAATTTCGCCACACCAAAAAAGGCTTAACAATCCTTGGGAACTTCTAGTCAATGCCCACATATTATAAAACCAAACGTTGATTATAAGGCTTCTAGCGTCGTAGCATTCACAACGCTTTTCATTTGCTCCTAGCAAGAGACATTTTTTGTACAGTATGCGAGATATCGGTAAGGAGAAGCCTCCGCCATGTGGGTTTTTCTCCAGAGCATCTCGATTATGTATTGAAAGTCAAAAAGTTTCCATCTAGTGTTTTTTTTTGCAGACATCACGTCCAAGCACGTCCTGTGTCGGATATCTTCAACAGGAGAGGTTGGTTACGGATGCTTATCAAGTTGGCAGAAACTCATACCATCAATTAAATGGCGTTGCACGACACTTCGTAATGCGTCTCGAAAATAATCAGTCCTGTACCAGAGACTTCTACGTCTCAGCCCACTAACAGACCGACAAATCAACTCTATATCCAATTTTTGCGTCTAGTATATCTCCCTTCGATTCCTCACGCCCTGCTAGCCAATTCGAGCTCCATTGCTGTAACCTGTTGAGGCCGGGCCATCAAAAACGTGTTGCAAACCCACTTTCCCGTTTGCGCAGCAAATAATGGTTCGAGACCGAAGTCAAAACATGTAGGCTTCCTTTCCCAGCATCATCAACGATACCTATACCCGGAGTCCCTCGACGGGACTATTTGAGTTTAAGCAAGAACTTCGCGATCGAGTAGGTGATTTCAATAGCTGGGGATTCTCAATAGATATGTTTATTGAGTTCCCAGAACTGTGGGCGGTTGCGCCGAGCTGGGGATGTATATCCGGGACATTAGAGGGTTCAAGATCGACGTGGATGGTAATGCAGAGTGCGAGGACTGGGAGGGAGGTTGTAGGAAACAGGTGTGGGTGGTAATCTCGCAAAGATAAAAGAAGAGGATATTGAAGTCTGGAGATGGCAGGGAAGGGAACGAGAGGAGCAATGGATTAAAGAGGCTGTTGGCAACACTGGTCGAGGAGTTAAGGGATAATAAGGAGAGATTGGAGAAGATGGTGCAGGAACTTGGAGTTGACTATACCAGGTTGGAGTGAAAATCCGAGGGTGAGAATGGTATGACAAGGGCTGTGTTCACTATGTGGTGAGTTCTATATCGTGGAGCGATGATGTTAATAAGCAGCTTATGCAAACAATCAAACGTGACATCTCAATTTCAATCACACTGTCGTGCTAAATCCTCCCCCGATCCCATTAATCCTTCGAACTTTATCCAATATTTCTAAATCGACGAGATGACAATCAAACTCTTTCACACTGCGCCATTAACAATGGTAGATCTGCATCTTGCTCTGGGAGGCCAATCACAATACTGGCATTGCAATAATCTAACTGGACATGCTGTTTTTTTGGGACTACAAACATTTTCAAGTGGAGTCATCAATCTCTGGGAACACATCGCAAGACGCTACCTCTAAAATGAATGGGTTACAGGTTACAACTTACTAAACGAGCCCGCTGACAAGCAATAAACGCGCCCATTAAATCTTTACGATAGGATCATGCTACCCTTGCAAGCGATCGATCCACATTATATCATCTGGCTTGAAGGAAATACGTACAATACCCCACTGGTCACTAAGTGGCGCCTCTATCGAAACTTGTGTATGTAATATCAGTATGGACTTTTCAGGCTTCACCAAAGTGTGGCCAAACTGCGTATACGGCATCACATTAGCAGAGTTAGAACACACTGCACCCCACCTCACCGCAGTGTTATCAGATAGAAAGCACATGCAGATCCATCACCAGTACCGTAGCCTTCGTGCTCTCCGCCGTCCTGTTTCGACAAACTCTCTCTGAACCATTCCGCAACGTCCCGAAAGATTTCTCCTGCAGCATCAAACCCAAGCCATCCTCTCTGATCGTTTCCCTCAGAATATCCAACGGTACCACTTCGACATTATCGATTCTCACATATGATTGTAAAGGCAAAGTTGTCCATTCATCCCAAGTCCCGCATAATTTCAATTGTACGTCTTTCAATCGTGCGCTGTTCTGTTGTACGCCGCTATTCCGGTGTTTTCTCGTAGGGTATATTGGAAGGTAGTGATTCGGGTCAAACTCCGTAGGCAAGTTCGATGTAACCTAATCGCAGTAAAAAAGATGGCGATATATCAGGAGCATAGATGCAAACCGTAACGATTTTGACCCAATCCGCAGGTCTCTCTGGAGCCTTTCCGAGCACAACCACATGTGAGATCGGTACAGCGAGGATAAATGGACATTCTGAGTAGCCTCGTCATTCCATTCCAGCTTAGGTTTGAAAGCGAAGACTTTGCCTCGTGCCGCTTTCTTATTCTTCATTATGGAGACAAGACACGGTAACGCGTCCCAAGTTGAAGCTGTACGAGAAAAGGACTTGGACTTATCTTGAGAATGAGCAAATAGTTTGTCTAAATCGAATGTAGGGATACGAGCTTCCGCACTCTCATGACAGCAAGAGGTCTAGCTCGAAGCGTCAGCTCACAGGTTCTCTTCTATATATGAGATGACGGGTTACCCCGCTCCTTTTTCAACCTATGGCCATTGCCCAGGGTCCCTCGCTCAATAACTACTACTCCTCAGGTAGAAATTCCTCTCTGGAAGATATTTGTAAAAAAAAACCTCTGTTACATTGAGCAATACGCTTTCTATGCATTGGATTTAAGACATTCCACGAAAAGACCTTAAGGTATAACCCAAAGCCGAAGTTAAGCAAAGTCTTTTCCTTTTCATTCAGTTTAGATATTCTTTGTTCTTGATTGTTCAAAAGAATTCAAAACTGAAACTCCCTCTTTTGCTCTCACTCCTCATCTCAAACAAATGGAGGAGTGGGAATTCATGTGAGAGTAAACAGTCAATTCGAGAGCAAGGGACCCTAACTCAAGAGCCTCGAGCTCTGCACCACCTGACACACCTATTGAAGAGGTTGTGTATCTAAGTACAGAACGATGAAATGTTTGGGAACGGTGGTGAGAACCGTCTCAATTTCCAAGAGAAGAGGAACCAACGAAAAAAATCAAGTAGAGCTTCGGATAACAGGTTACAGATGCCGACGGCAACATTATGGTAAGCCAAGCAATACTCCGCATTATAACAGCCAGTCACACAATGACACGTTATGTATGCTGCGCTCGACGCCGCATCACATATCCACATCCTCGACTTTGCGGTGGCGAACAGAATTACGCCGCCGTCTCGCGCCGCAGGACAAAGATGGGTGATTGCCCTACCTACACGACCATGTAGGAAGTGTGCCCATTAAGATTTCAGATGACACATTCGCAAGATCTAGAGGAGCACTGCGACTGAAATATCTACGAGCCGAATGTCAAACCCTACATTCTAAAGAAGAAAGAACCGTGAGCTTTCTTTCTCCATTTGAAGCGCGGGTCGGATCGATCCGTCGATGGTTGAGTCGTCCGCTCGGAAGGAAGAAGCAAGTTGGCTAGAGCGTCTTCCAGTCCCACAACGAGTAAGCGATCCTCTCATACATTTCATCGAGTTACACAACGCCAGCTCGGCGTCAATTCCTTGCTTGTATCCTTCACCGCTTCCCTCCTCCAACATCGAAAACTCGTCCTTAATCAAGTCTAAAATCATCCAAGACTTCTCACAACAAGACAGAAATCTTACGGAACAATGTCTTTGAAGGATCCGCGTGTGCAATTGCTCGGTAGGTGGTCAAATCAGCCTCGCGTGATACCAATATCTGATTCCCAGCAGCGAACCTCAAGTGTCTCTATGGTACCGATATCGAAGTCCTTACCTTGTACGTCTCTCACGACGTGTATCAAGCTGTGGCTACGAGCTTCGAACCCTTCACCGGAACATGGACCAAGTTTCTTCACAGCGAGCTGGTTTGCACGTCTCGAGATGCTATCGATGCATTACTTAAAGACTCTGAGAAAGCACTCGTGAAGCTTCTTTCTGCAAGTGGGAACACCGTTCCGTTTCAGGGTGTGATGGAGCAGACCTTTACTCTGCGCCGCGGAGGACAACAAAGAGATTCTATTTCTGCAGATAGCATGCAATCGGATCCTATTTTTATTGCAACTCCAACATCGACCTTGTCCGATATTGGTTCTCACTACTTGGTCGAGGTGGAGCATCCAGTTGAAGTCTCTACTTCTGGGGAGTCCTTAGTCGACAAGGCTCCTGTTAAAGAAACTGGCATGGAGGATATAGATAAGCATAAGCATCCACTGCCTGAAGAGGAACCTCCCGAAGTTGAAGCGTTTGTAGAAGAGCCCGCACCCCTTGAGTATGAAAGGTTTCTCGGTAAGAAGGACACTAAGAAGAAGAAGAAGGGGAAAGCTGTCATCTTTGAAGAGGCTCCCACGGTTGAGGAACCCGTGGTCGATATTGTCCCTGATGTTGATTTTGGATGGGGGTCTCTTGGTAGGAAGGATACTAAGAAGAAGAAGGGGAAAGCTGTCATCTTTGATATTATTGATGAAACGCTAGCTCCTGATCCTGATCCTGTTCCTGCCAATGATACTGAGGATGATTGGAGGACATGGGGTACATCCAAAAAGGACAAGAAGAAAGGCAAGAACATGCCCATTGAAACTATTGATGAAATTCCAGCTCCTGTTCCTGATCCTGTTCCGGCCAATGATGCTGAGGATGATTGGAGGACATGGGGTACCTCCAAAAAGGATAAAACCCCTCCTCCAACACCTACGCCACCTACCCCTGCCGAAATTAAGTCAGTCTAAGATCAAGTGGAAGATCCCGAGCTGGATGAACTTCCGGCATCTTCACGTCTACCTTCACATTCGCCATCCGCATCAGAATCGGTATAGCATCCTATCTCAGCTCTGTTAATAACAGCAGCAGCTCCTACAAAGAGTACGACTAACAACTTCTAGGCGCAGCTCACGCAAACCCTCCGAACAGTCGTTTTCACAATTGAACTACCAAATGAGCTCAGCGACAAGTCTTTACAAGTGATGACAACCATTGCTGACGACACTCGCACAGCAATGATCGAGTCCGTGAATTCATATCTTGATTCACAGAGCATTCCGAAGGGCATACAAGAGCAGCGAAAGATCAAGATTAAATACGGTGTTGGCAGGAATGGACATGTAGATGTGTCTACACTTCAAGAGACCATGTGGCCGCAATATCTCGATTACTTTTGCCAATACACAAGGATCCCAGAAATGACGGTTGAGATTATGGAATGTTAAGAAGAAAGCTAGTGGATGATTTCAGTACATGTGTTCACTGGACCAAAAGGTGATGAAAGTGAAAAGAGGAATTCGTCAATTCACACGGGTGGCGCGAGACTTCGTTTTGAAAAGAAATAAACCGGCCGCAGAAAGTCTTTGATTGTATAACTACTGTAAAGTTAGTTCAAAGAGCCATCATTTAGCAGAAAGGTGAACTCAGGGCACAAGGTCTTTGAGAATGAATGATGAGAAATGTCATGTGATGCGGCACGAGGCATGGCTATCCAACAGTCAGTTCCCATTTTAGCACCGCGACATGGCCGTGAGGTCCCGCTCCTTCACGTATGCCAGGGCAATGGACCATCTCTCGTCCTACTTCCGCACAGCGATGGTTTTGACAGGGTGTGGCACCGTGCCACTGCCATCCCGCAGCTGCCACAGCCAATCAGCAAAAGCGTTAGTGTAACGCTCTTGAGAAATACTGCTAAAAGAAACACTCGCGGATGTTGGCTGACGCTCGCAGACGTTGGCAGACACTCGCAAACAATCGTATCGCGGCTGATAAGTATTAGGAAGAAAGCGCTCGTAGATGCGTGGCTTCTATCGGCAGCCTTTCGATTCTAAATTATTCTATATATAGTTCGGTTGGCCTCGCATAAGCCCCGCACAATTAGCGCTGGGATAGCGATACGCTGCAAATTCTGAGCCACTTGAATCCGTAAGCTGTCTGCGGCGTCGAATTGGTCCTCATCGGAGGGAATGTTGGCCGAAGAAGTACGGCGCATAAGAGAAGAACTTAAGTGTACGCGTTCCCCACAACATGCGAATCGGCTGCAAGACCATTCCCAAACAATCGTTAGAAGTCCGCTCCAGCTCACCTTCGACAACACAACACGAATGGCGCAAGACCTTTTAGAGTGTGCCATCGCGGCGGCAAAAATACTTCCTGATGATTTGAGGAATGAAATGTCTAAACTCGAATTTTTCTCGAAGTTTGAAGCGGCACCATCGTTGTTCGAGGCACTAGTAAATCACGAGCCATTCGGCGATTCTGTACTTTTTTTCGCTTCGATGTGCGACGCAATACGAATCGTCAGAAGCAAGGATGGACAGCCTCCGGCAGACACCTCTGAAAAGGACCCCAAGAAGGTAGAATAGTACCTGCAACTTTTGCGACGGGCACTATCGGCAGCAAGGGGATGTCATGCCATTGCCACTTATCATGATCGACCACGCGTAGTCACGACATTGGAGGAGTTGGTCACCACCGAAAGAGCTGAACAAGCCGAAGAAGATGTAAATGGCGAGGAGGATGAACATATAATTATCCTTCGGAACTCCTGGCTCAATGTGCATGCTGTCTTGATCAGCTGTGAAGAGTATGTTTCAATTCTATTATGAAGTACCACACTGACCGCTTCAAGGCCTAAGTTGCTATCTTCAAAACGAGTTGTCAAAAGTCTTCAGGGGCTGATCAATGGTTTCGAGGCATTGGAATCTGCCTGGCAGGCATGGGAACCTCTGGAGGAGGCCAGGAGTCCCGAGTAGCTGGATCTGGTCTTGGCGGTAGTCGCTCGATTGAAGGTTGGGCTCATGGAAGGATACAGTGACTATAGTTTGCAGAGAGCCACAGTGTCGAGGATGTGTTGACGCAAGATGCGTTAGTGGAGGATACGGAAGATGCGGAAGATGAGATTGCTGTACAAGGGAAATGAACTAATGGATTGGTCCTTGATTGAATCTGGTTGTAGGGCAGCCCACGCTGATTTCGCGACTACATTTGATTTTTGGGCACAGTAAGTCAGATAAACGTATAGTCAGGTAAACAGAAATACAGGCTGGCCTCGGTTTCCCTTTGCCTCACTTGTCATGTTTATGCTTGATTAGCCCCGTAGCCGCATAGCGTTGCGTAAAGCGCCGTTCAAATTTGATAGGAGTAAATGAAACGTCTCATTAGAAGATTCATGAGGTCAGTACAGTAGTAGTTCTCGGATCACTTCCAAATCAATCTTCCGCTAGTAAGTAACCTAATCCATATTGGGTTTTGAATCTTCCATCGGATGCTTCCACTCCCTTCTCAGCCTTCCGCTGAGTGTAGAAATCTTGCCATTCAGCATCGCTTGAGAACGCCCCCTTGATTCTGCCCGTTGGAGTATGAGCATCGATACAAACTTCCCCGGCTCGCGTTTGAATATCGCCAATACGAATGTAGTGAGCTCCAGCTGAATAGTTCGAGCCAGTGTCTGAAAATTTCCTCTTTTCTCCAAGACTTTGCGCCATGGCCGTGCTCTTGGTTGTGGAAATCTTCTGCTCCGGTTTATTGGGTTTCCCTCCAATCTTCGCAGAACGAGCTTGTATTTCCTCATCAGTAAAATAGCCGAGCATTTGAAACGTATTGCCTCCCCTAGCAGTAGCATGAATCGAGGTATGTACGCCAGGCTGTAATCCAAACACCTGTTGTCCGCCGCCTGGAGCCGAGAATGCCAGGGAATAGCCGGGACCTGTAGCAATTTCTGCGGTATCTTCCTCTGCAGACAAATCCTTGAACGAAGGACCATCCTCCAAGGCTCGTCTACAGATGGAGAGGTAAGTTGTTATCATGCCCAGGTCTGCTGCAAATTGATCTTGCTAGGAAAACTGGTGTTCGAGTATTTGAACAGCCTTGCGTGTATGGACGAGATGCGTTTGAATGCCTTGCTGAGCGGCCTCGGCATCTTCCTTCTTCAGGAGATCGTCTCCTTCGATTGAAGGAAGTAGCAGTTTGGACACCTGCTCGAAGGCTGCTAGTTCTCCGTCCAACACAAGTCTTTCCTTAGTCCTTTGTTCTCTTTCGATTCTGTTCCAGATTTTGCCCCCGACATGTTCGAGATGCTTATCGAGATCGTGCTTCGCTTCCAGAACAGATGTATTAGATAGTGGTAGACTGTCATCTGGTCAGCTTGACTTGGAGACATGTAATCCGTAAAACACTTACCCCTCTATCAACACAAGGGCGATCTTCATGACGGATGTACATGTTATCTGGATACTTTTCGGTGTAGCTATGTCTTGCTCCGCTGGAAGCCAGGATAATCGCCGCTGGTTGCCTGGGAGATATCTGGCAACACTTCAGCATCATTCCGAGAGTCTGTTGGTTGCTGTCGTTGGGCTCTCGCAGGGAATGGGGTGTCGAAGATCATCGCTCAGTCCAGGCATTCTAGTGAATAGGAGGAGGAATACACTATCAATTGATTTACTCGACAATTCGGCGTACTGTCAAATGTGATCTTGCGCTTTGGGGGATGAAAAGGTGGGTGTACACACTGTAAGAACCCCAAGTATTTGGTGAGGCTTATCGTGGGTCAGGCGTCAGGCGCCGAAGGCTTGTGTGTTGGCGCCACGGTATTGGCTGACACACACCTCTCCTCCCCGCAGAATGTAAGTCGACAAGGCCCCTAAGTTTGTGATCAAATGTTCCGTTTTTCCAACATCTCTCCATCGGGTTCTGTCAGCATCTATATCAATCCTTCGCTGAATAACTCTTACAATATATCAGTCTTTTACAAGTAAGGCGTCGCGACACAGACTATGGAAGACATCAGATCCCATGCGCTCAGCTGCTTTCGTCAGCTGCTGAAGTACCTTGAAACGCCTGCCCGGTACCCCGAAGTAAAGAGGGCACTCGAGAATCTTACCAACACAGACACTCTGCAGGACTATTCTCAACCCATTTCCCAGAAGATTCGAATGGCTGTCTACTTTGCTACAACTTCATGCGAAGCGTTGAAAAAATTTGATGATGGTGGGGAGGAGAATAATGAGCTTCAACACATAGCTCTTACTGCCCTTGACTCAGTAGACCTTGCTCTCAAGATGTGAGTGTGTCCCAACTGCTCCAACAATACTAATACTCATATAGAGAATTCACCGCGGACCGAGTAGCTTCTATAAAGGAGAACGAAAAGAGAATTGCAGAGGTATATAAAGGGTGTGAAGACCAGTCTCTCTTGATCCAGTCTCTCTTGATCCAGTCTCTCTTGATCCAGTCTCTCTTGATCCAGTCTCTCTTGATCTAATCTCTCTTGCTCCAGCCTCCTTTGGAGCTCTTGTTCTTGCCTGCGTTGTTCTTGCCTTGTCTCTTCCTGCGCAGTCGAGGTCTGCGTTTGACCACCATTCTGGTCAACCCCGGAGGTCTCCCCAGATTGATCTCTATCTTGCCTATGATAATAGGACAGCACACTTTCAACATCACCCGTATCCTCGCCCATGTTCGCGGCGTTATCCATCCCCGACGGTCTACCAAAGAATGCAAGATATACAGATTTCCGGACGTAAAAGGATGTTATGCCATCTCCTTGATCTTGTCGTGTGTCATGCAGATGATCTATAAACAACAAGTTGCGATCTGCTTCAAAGGACCGGCACCGGGGCTTCCCACACCTGACGGATAGTGCAACACCAGGCCCAGAAGTCACCAGAATAGGCCTTGACCGCGGGCATGTTCGCCTAGTATCTGTGCCTAGCTGCTTCAAAGCCTTGATCTCGTCGGATGCAAATCCCAAGTCGCTTGCAAGATCAGCAAAGCAATGCAATACGGACGGAACAGCGTGTGCCCTTGGCTGTTGCAGCAGATCCTCCCTCTTACGCTCCCGCGGCATGGAAGGGTATTCGCGCATGGCGAATGCGAATAGCTGTCGAATTCCATAATCGATCTGATCTGCGCGGTTACCTTCCCAATGAACGAACGCGTCTTCTGTTCTTTGGATTCTGATAAGGCCATCCTCCTGATTCACACCGGTGAACCGTTTTTGAAGAGCTTCGATGAGACTTGCGTTATTTGGAATTCGTGTCAGCCGCCTCACCGAGTCGACAAGGAGCTCCAGATACAGAACATCGTTGAAAAACGTATCCAGAGACGGCACAAGTCCCTCGAACATCTGTAGGCGTCTCCAGATCTCTGCACGTTCAGGATCGCTAAAGGCAC
>JACBAH010007212.1:0-23555 GCA_014282315.1 Neospermospora avenae | reverse complement strand
CCTCCCTCCCTTTCCCTGCAATCCGCCCGCCAGGATCCTCCCAGCCTCGACAGACTCTTGGCCTCCTCTCGAAACGAGATAGACCTCAGCTCACCTCACCTCGTTGCTCTTCGCCGTCGTGCATCGGGCGATCATTCAATCGATTGATCCCTCGTCACGCATGAACGACCTCGGATCACTCATCTACCTCAGATAACCTTATTATTCCGAAATCAATAAACTCACAAGGGGCATCGCGATCAATGATTCCGCTCACCTCAACATGCCTCTCATGACCGGCTTATTGCGACGCCGTGGCCCATCTAGCAATGCCGAACTTCGAAGACACAGCTTCTATTCAGCCGAGTCCTCGACTGACCTGCCAGTCCCTGCCGCAGACAGCAGGGCCAGCGAGCAGATCCCTCGACGACCGTCGGTAGCAGAATATCTGTCGCCAGACGCTGCATCGAATGGCCAATCTTCGACTGGTACAGCAGCTGAGAGTGGTACAGAATCTCTGCACCGGACAGTGTCACCACCGATACAGGAAGAAAGCCAAAAACACCGTCGCTTCAGCATGCTGAAGTTTCGACACGCTTCGGATTCACAATTAGCCACAAGGGGTACGTAGAAACATGTTTGGCAAATTCCTGTTAGGATTGATGCTGACACTGCTTGAAGCCCGCCTACAAGCTCGTGCTGATGCCGATGCTGATGCCCCTCCTGTCCCTCAGCGTATGTCAATTCCACCCAGCTCGCAGTCGCCTTTCTCTAAACAGATTACAGCCCCAGAGATCATAACCACCGCCCCAACAATGGATATGAACACCTCAAAACCAGCAAAGAAGAAATCAAGGGTCAAACTTCCTGGTCGATCAAAGACCTCCACCGGAGGCAGCCAGGCCGAAGCGCCAATTTCTACGACAGGTACGAAGAACGAGATAAAAAAGGAACGGAGGAAAACAATGTCTGAGACTGCTCCATCAGGAACGAGGAGTAGAGTTACATTTGATGAGCCGGAGCGTCCTGTAACACACGTTGGTGGCTCCCCACCAGCGTATGGTGAGGATGGCAGTTCAACATTGGCACTTCCCATAAATCGACTTTCCGAATCGTCTAGGTCGGATGGTAGTTCTGGAGACCATGGTGTGTACGCCACGACGACGACCACTACTCATACTGTTCACACGACGACTACCTTCTTCCGTTTGCCTCGTCGAAAGAAGCAAGCACCACTGTTTGACTTGTCGCATCTTCCGCAGAAGAACAACAATCACGAATCGTCCCATTCTCTGATTGCCCCTTCGAGGACATCCGCGAGTTCCTCAAGGATCCCAGGAACAGAATCACCCGCGGTAAAAGCGCTTCGCTCTCCCTCAACGGATGATGTCGCAAGTCACAATCGCTTTGCATCTCCTCTTCCATCTCCTCACCATTCGCAAGCTGCTCTTGCCAAAGTGTCCACAGCATTTGCCGCGGCACCTGGGGTGCCATTGTTACGGCATGGCTCCTCGACATCTACCAAATCTTCCCCTGCTCGTACAAGACTTGGGCTCCGAGGACGGTCGTCGACCTTAAGTTCTCTGAGAAATATGCCTACCGAGGACTCTTTACCAACGCCCACCTTGCCTTCAGCATCTACGCGCACTTCGACATCAACTGGGAGGAAAAGTTTCGGTGACCTGTTTGGGCTGTCTCATAGACTGCGCCAAAATTCAGAGCCTCCTTTCCATTCTGGTCCGGCTACGCCAGGATCAAGCACCTCGAAAAATAACTCTATGCAATTGGTTCGGGAACCAGTAGCACCCATAGTCTTACCAGAGAGACACGAGGACGACACCCCTGCAAAATATCTCGTTCGCTTGGAGGAAGCTGTGAGTAGAGGTGTCGTTGCCAGCGTGCTTTCTAAAGGCACAGATCCATTTTCGCAAGCCGTGCTTCGGAGCTACATGCGTGGATTCGGCTTTTTTGGCGATCCGATGGATATGGCTATTCGAAAGCTGCTGATGGAAGTTGAGCTACCGAAAGAAACTCAACAGATTGACAGATGCCTGCAAGGATTCGCTAATAGATACCATGAATGCAATCCGGGAATATATGCATCTCCTGATCAAGCATACTTCATCGCATTTTCTCTTCTCATTCTACACACGGATGTTTTCAATAAGAATAACAAACATAAGATGCAGAAGCCGGATTATCTCAAAAACACTCGCGGGGAAGGCATATTTGATGAGATTCTCGAATGCTTCTACGACAATATCTCATATACACCTTTCATCCACGTCGAAGATGATCTCGACATTAATGGCGAACGTATCATTCAGCACAAGCTGAAAAAGAAATCTATATTTCCCCGTGGAGCTGTGGATCCTACTAAACGTCCATCTAAAGAACCGGTTGACCCTTATACCCTGATCATCGATAGCAAGCTTGACTCTCTTCGACCTAATCTTAAAGAAGTGATGACCTTGGAGGAGCCTTACAGTTATCTGGGCACAGCTCCTTCGCTCAACTTGCAGGACCTACAGAAGACATTTTTCCGGACCGGAGTATTACAGATCGTTTCTGCAAGATCAAGACCTGACGCTTTCATGAACGACAAAACCGTCAATAATCCAGACGAAGCTCAAGCCGGGATTGTTGACATCAAGATTACTAAAGTTGGACTGTTATGGCGAAAGGATGCGAAGAAGAAGAAGACGAGATCTCCTTGGCAAGAATGGGGTGCTATCTTGACTGGCGCACAGCTGTACTTTTTCCGGAATACGACTTGGATCAAGAATTTGATGCACCAGCTGGAGACGCATGTCAAGCAAGGGCATGACGGTAGTCCAGTCATTTTCAAACCACCTCTTGATTCATTCAAGCCAGACGCACTAATGTCGACCGACGACGCCGTGGCTTTACTGGATTCGACCTATAAGAAGCATAAGAATGCGTTCGTTTTCGTGCGACACGGAGGCTTTGAGGAGACATTCTTGGCTGATAACGAGGACGAGATGAATGACTGGCTTGCGAAACTCAATTACGCCGCAGCATTTAGAACATCTGGAGTGAGGATGAGGGGTGTAGTAGGCGGGAACTATGACGGTCAACGAACTCGTGGGATTCGGCGACTGGACAGTCATAACGAGTCGACAAAATCCATTCAGACTCCAACGGGCGAAGTTACAATCATTAGTGGTAAGATCGACACAAAAATGGCACAAGACATCTTGGCTGCACGACGAGAAATAATGCTGCAAAAGATCGCCGATGCTGAGCTGAAATTGGTTGCTGCTGAAAAGCAACTCGACGCCCAGCTCAGAAATGCTCGGCATCTCCAGATCCTTGCTCCGATCCAGCCAAAGACCAGAGAACAAGTCATCTTGGCCGCCGGTAGAATGGCTGCTCAACTGAAGTGGGGGAGAATGGAAATTTGGCGTTTGAAGTGTCACAAGGATATCTTGACGATGGACTTGGAAGAAGAGAAGAACCCTACAGTTGCATCACCCGGGCGTGAAAACGTGGACAGGCTCCCTTCTGAGCACGACAATCTAGCGCGTCTGTCTTCTAAAGCGAGCAGCAGCACACCTCAACGAACCCCCAGATCACCCGCCTCACTGTCAGCCAACCGCCCCTCAACTGCGAATCTGCCAACATCACCAATCAGTCCTTCACGTGAAATGGAAGATTTTTTTCAGACCCCTCCTGAATTAGCCAAATCTTCTAGCTTTCATAAGGCACAAGCCTCTTGGGAGCTTCCGCCGATCAGCTTTGATCCTCATAGTGCACGTAAGCCTTCAATTTCAAGTGTATTATCACCTTCGAGCCCCAACCTTGCTACTACGCCTTCGAAGGCCAGTCTCAGACCTGTGACTACTACTGACTCCCAGCGGGCCCCTTCACCTAATATTGATGCCGCGGAGCAAGCAGTCCTGGAACAAGAGGGCCTCGTAGACACAGACTTGGAGAAAAGTCCCGATGGTAAGCGACCTGTTACTGGCCCCGAGACGGAAGAAGGCAAGGATCATGTTGGCGAAAAAGACAAGTTGGATAGAGGAAAGATTCGTCGAAGCTTGCACCGAACGTTACGGGAAGCTCATGTTCCAACCCATGCTCGCAGCCGAAAGGGCAAAGACTCATCCTCGAGCGCAGGCTTGTCAGAGGAGAGTAAAGACGACGTCTTATCGCGCGGCACCGGAAGTTTTGTCGTACATGGCAAGAAAGCATCCGTCATTACTTTCGGTTCCGAACTTCAAAGCATGTCACAGGAGGAGCGCAAGCGCCTTCGACAGCAATCACACAAGGATGAGCCTGGACAGCTGTCGCCTACGACTATTGAGGACGACTTCCACTCTGTTTTAGCTGAGCCATATGAGTTCCATGAGCGCCATGATTCACAGGCCACTACTAGTTCAGCGACAGCGAGAAGTTTCAGAGATCTTCATAGAAAGTTGGCGAGCCATTCACTTGGCCACGCTGAAGCTGTGACCTCTGATGCCGAGAGTGATGCTGCTGTCAGCATCTCAGAAGGAAGGCGAACACCTCTACCTCCAGTCGAGGATGAACATGACCTCAATCGCAGTAGGCCCACTAGCCAGTCCCAACAGGCAATGTTCTATACACCCGAAGCTTCGAACTCGCCGGATATGCAGGCGCTCTCTGAGAAAGACTTATCGCCAGTCCGAGACGATGAGGGCGATCTAGAACTAAGCGAAAAGGAGAGGCTACCGGCATTACAGACAGTCATCAGTGCTTAGAGCACGCACATCACATTGCATTCTTCCTTTCTTGTTTTCTTCGACGGCTGGAGTTACTACAACGCAACACTTCTTCGTCATGGTTCTGGAGTTGGCAGGTCTTCCACAGGAAGGACAAAATGTATTGCTGGGAATAGGGCGGCGATATCGTGACTGAAACAAAAGCACGCTTTTCTCATTTGGGCATTTTTTGGTGTACATTAGATGGTAGACTATGTTTTTTCATCGGCTCAGTTGCCTATCAAGGCACTTGGGAAAACAATGGTTGGCGTTTTTGTTGAAAAGGAAGCAGCGCAGACGCGGGTTTGGCGGACTCGACAGATCAGAAGAGGAAGCGGGAGATCATATACAGACATGACAGAGCGGGAGATCATAGCGAGACAACATGGGATCTACATTTGTTTGACGAAGCACAAGGACTTGACACAAATGTGATATCGTGAATTGACATAGCAACCAAGCAATGTCTTGGCATCAAGCTACATGAATTTCAACTACAGAATTGCCGCATAGGGCACCCAAACACTACTTCTTTCCTTTCTTCTTCTTCGGCTTCGCACCAACCGCCTTCTCAACCTTCACACTCCCCGCTCCACCAGCCAGCTCCAAGCTCTCCTCCTTCACCGTGCCACCCTGCGTCAAATCCATAGCCTTCTTCTTTCCCTTCTTCCCCTTCGGCTTATAACTACTCCTATCTCTCAACGGCAGCCATCTTTCCGGATCGACTTTCTTCCCTTCCTCGAAATCCTTAGGCGTGCGCGCTTTACTGAGTTTCTTCTTCTTCGCTGGGGCACTCTTATCTTTCTCTCCTGATGTTTCGGCACTGCGTTTCTTGCTCGCTGGAATAGTGGGGTTGAGAGAGGGGATACCGGCTTCTTCTAGACCCGCGGCGTCGATGCCGGAAATGAGGTGGGATACAGCAGTTAGTTTGTCGAGATCGGGTTGGACCTTTGACAGATCGGAAGTAGCGTATGCAGCAACATAGCCGGCGATAGCGATCCGATCACTAGGATCTTCTGTCCGAAGACTGGAGAATATTTCGCCTGCTGCAGAGAGTTCTTCTGTGCTTGAGGAGTCAAGAAGAGCTGTGCCTGCTGCGCGGAGGAGGGGGATTGAGGGTTTGGATTTCCGACGCCAGTAAGAGGCTGCTTTTCCGAGTTCGCTTTTTGTAGGTGCTTTTCGGCCGGAGACGCGGTAGAGAGAGACGATGAGTGCTACGAGACCGGGTGCGAATCTAACGTCTTGATCAGAGCTTGTGGAAGACTCTTCAAGGCGTTTGAAGAATGATTCGAGGAGGTGGATGGCAGGCCCAGGGTTATTGGTGTGGATGTAAAGTTGGATGATGACGAGGATCAGTCCGACATCGTTGGGGCGCTTCTCTAGGATCGGGAGGATGGCTTTTAAGCTCGCTTTGCCGGTCTCACTCTTTGCGTGGCCAGCGGCGTTGATGACTGCTAAGGAGGTGATGTATGGTGAGATGGTTGGAGATGGGGATTTTGAAATAATGGAAGCTGTGGAATATGCAACGCCGGAGAACTTTTGTGATTGGAGATCAACTGCGTATCGATTGCGCTCTAGGATGCTTGCTTGATGTTCGAATAACTTTTCTGTCGGAGATAACTTTGGGACTGATTCAAATATACGCTGGGTTAGGTATGGGTTCTCGTTCTGCGTTGAGGCTGCCAGACTATTGTTCTGGGCAATGACCCTTGATGGAGGTTCTGGAACACTGCGATCGATTAGCATTTGGCCCCGGTTATAGGTATAGTAGGACATACTCAGCAATATTGATCATCCTCTGCAAAGCCTCCGCCTCTTCTAGCTTTCCAAGCTTCGTGAACACATAAGCCTGTTGAACCATAATTGGCAGCACCTCCGCTCTTTTCTCCTCGTCGCTTAGCTCGTCTAAAGCTTCACACAGATCTCTAGCTCTTTTCAGCAGCACACTTCCAGGACCCAAATCGCCTCTCGCGATACATCCACAAGCGGCATTATACGATGTCTCGAAAGCTTCCAAATCTTCCCTCGATGGCTTCTTCCTGCTTGTCTCAATTTTGTCTCCGTTCCCTTGCCACTCCAATTGCGCATCAGCCGCTGAGCTATTGATCCGCAGATCGGTTTCCTCGCCCTCAATTACCGCTTGCTGCGAACTCAGTTCCTGGTATATCCGAGCAGCATCTTCAAATTTCTCCGCGCGATAAGCCACTTGCGCCGCAACGTGCTTTAGACCCCTTTTGTTCGCGCCTTGGACAAGCTTCTCCGCCTCAGCAAGCTGACCGGTCTTGTACAGTGCGTACGCCTTCTCGAGTAGACAGCGTTCGGCCAATCTGTCTCCTCCGTCGTCGAGGGCTCGTAGAGCATCGTCGAAGCGGTCTAGCTTAAGCAGTGCCACGACACGGGTATGTAGAGCTTCGGGACTGTTCTTCGAGGACCTAAGGACGGCATTGGCGGCCTTGAGAACCTCTTCGTGGTCCTCAATCGTTGAGCCTCGGAGCAGGGAGGCCAAGGTCGCAGTGGGGTTCGAAGCCATCGTAAAAGACCCCGTGCGCACACAAAATGTTCAATATATCAAACTGTAGGTCCACCACATATCCCGTCAGTATTGCCAGATTGCGCCGCCTGTGTCCCGGTCAATTTCGCGTAGATGTGAGTCTGATGGACAATGTGTTCATCCGTAAATGGAGGTCATGTCATGTGCTATGGCGGGGGAGGGGAGGAGGAAAGTCGAGGTGAAGGTTCATAGTGGGGTGGACGCGGAGCATATAGTTCGCTTAATTGACCAATGAACAATTGTTTGAGTGGGCTGATTGAAATGGTTCCAGGTTCCAGGAAGAAAACATTGCAATAACAGTATACATTACATTGCATCTGTTCCGAGCAAGCATACCTGAGCTCTGCAAGTAATTGGAAGAAGGTATCCAGTCGTGATAATTCACAAGTTACAACGCTCGTAGCACAACATAAGTAAGCGAGGAAGCTGAGCAGCATGCTCCCGCCAAATGCAGTACACGTTAGCTGTCATAGCTTGTCATTGCCTGTCAATCACGAGAACTCATGCTGCCCAATGGCGCCAAAACATTATTGCAACCCGAGTACGAGGTACCCCTAAAGATTCACAAGTCATCCGGTAAGGTACCAAGGTACAAAGTGGTACAAGCTGATACTACAGCAAGCAGCTAGAATATGCTTCTCTCTCATAGTATACTACGATATCAAGCCTCATCTCCCCTCGGCAGAAATAAGCGCTCAAAATGATCACCCGCAATACATAAACAGGCTATGGATATGTTTCACAAGTAAGGGAAGACCCTGACATGGGCTGAATGGAGGCTTAAACGCTACTGTCCCATGCCATGCATTGCTGCCCTTCCCGCTCACGCAGGTTGTGCGTAGAGTAGCGACATGATTTTTCATGAAGCTCTATCTCGTTCAGTAGCTTGATTTCCTCATTGATATCACCCAAATTTCCATTTCTCTTCTTCTCCTCGACTTCCTCTATATCTTCTGTTGTTCCATCGTCTTTTCTTTCTCTCCCAAAATTTCCATCTCTTCAGCGCTAGATCAAACAAATTGAACGTTTAAATTCGTGCAAAGTAAGCCGGACCCCCTGGTCAACGCCTTGCCTACCCCTCGTTGAGATAACCAACAGCTACAGCTGCCCAAAATGGTCCTAGGGAAGCACTCCTCCAACTCCCTCTTCAACTTCGGTTCTCGCGCCATCAATTCCTCTAAACACCATTCCCATCGGAAATCTCACTCCAGCCAACTCACCGGCAGTATCATGTCATCCGAAAAGCTTCATCCAGCGCACGTCTCTCCATATGGGCCGCCCGCACCAGGCAGCGTACAGCCTTACTACCCGCAATCCGAACAGACCCACGACAACGAGGATGGACAAGCCTCGAATCAATATCCACAATATTCGTACGACATCAAACTTCGCTATCCGCAAGGAGAAAACACGCATTCGTATCCTCCACCACCGATGGCTTCTCAAGGCTCTCACCTGCCGCCTATGGCTGGCCCAGAGCGAGATGATGGAGATTATGCTGCTCAGAGCATGGATATGGATCCGACAGGACAAACTGCCCCTGTTGGAGCGAAGCCGAGAGTCACGGCTACACTTTGGGAGGATGAGGGAACATTGTGTTTTCAGGTTGATGTTAATGGCACTTGTGTTGCTAGACGAGAGGGTAGGAAATATGCACTTGCTTAGCTGCGGATCTCCCGAGCACTAGGCGATTGACTAATTTGTGCAACAGACAACCACATGGTCAATGGAACCAAACTTTTGAACGTTGCGGGCATGACTCGTGGAAGGCGAGATGGAATGCTAAAAGCTGAGAAACAAAAGCATGTTGTGAAGATAGGACCTATGCATCTCAAGGGCGTTTGGTAAGTCCCCCGATACGCTCATCGCTAGTACACCCGTCTGAAAATTGCTTAGGATCCCGTTCGAAAAAGCTCTCGAATTTGCAAACAGAGAGAAGATCACTGGGAAGCTCTACCCTCTCTTCGTGCACAATATTTCGGCTCTGCTTTACCACCCTACCAATAATGTGGCCTACCCAAGTCAGCCACGGCAAGTAATTAGCAACCATGATTCGTATGGAGCTGGACGTCCTGTGGCTACTGGAGAGAATTATGAGTATGACAGTTATGAAACTGCTTGATAGGGAACCGTGCAGTATGCCTTGAGGATTGGACGACATGAGGTCGATTGACGGCGTGTAACGAATTTTGGGTAGTTGATGTCTGACAGGATGGCCAGGTTACCAATAGCGTGCGGGAGTTGTTCGTCGGCTATAATTCGAACGAGGATATCTGAGTCTTGAATTATTTCCAATGTTATGTATGTATCCAGTGGATGACTGGGTCGGCTAAGAAACGGCGTAAAACCACGGGCTGATAAACACCTTTCCCTGTTCTCCTATCTATGCTGTATCGTTCTGTGGAAGACCAAATATTATATAGTCGATATCAATAATACGACATTCCTTGGCAAAAATGTTTCACTTCTGACCATTATGCCCATGCCCTTATATACAAAGCAGCTTTTCTGTTCATACAAAAGCAAGACATATCACTCAGCATATCCATTGTCCCACCCACTGATTACCCAGCACCACTTCTTGTGCGATTCAGCAAAGGAGAAAAAAGCCTTTGTAATGATACAGAACACGATGAAAAGCTTGGTATTCCGAAAAGAGAAATTGTAGATGCCAGAACTCCGGTAAATCCGATTACAGACGCTGTCTTCCCAGTCGAGATGTTCAAGCGCGGGGGCGCTTGCGGGAGCTGCCTGGAGTAGGGTGCATTTTTTCTTGCTTCTCGCGCTTGAGCTTCTCGTCCAGAACACGGGCTGTTTGAAGAATTAGATACGAGGCTGGAATGGTTATACTGGGAGACTTACTAAGAACGTCGTATCCAAACTGTGGGAACTCCAAGCACATTGAGCGGAACTCGTCCTCGGCCTCGGCACGAAGAGTGTGACTGCGGGTAGCCCAGAAGTTCGCAACTGGAGCACGAATAGTGGTATCGTCCTTCTGAGTGTGAGCGTAAACGTATCTGGCGTAGGCGATCTCGCCCTTGGCGGTAGAGTTGACGCAATGGATCTTAGAGGATGCGAGGGACTTGAGGGCAGGAAGATTGAGGGTCTCGCCGAGAGTGTATACTCGGGCATGCTTCAAGAGCTGATCTCCAGTCTCATCGACCTCAGGTGTAGCCGGATCTTTCTCAAGATCGCGCGAGCCAGCAACCTTTCGTGGGAAGTAGTCGCCAGTATAGAGGAACTCTAGGAAACATCCGACTGCATCCAGATCTTCGTCGATGAGGTCAATTCGGCGCTCCTACTTTTTATTTAATGCCTGAACTGTGTCACAATTGGTCGCAATACTTACAGAAACGTCGTCGCTGAATTTCGCACAGGCGTCAGCAAACCATGGGCTTCTGACCAACAGAGCTTGATGCGCAGTCAAAAGAGCCTGCTCATCACCCTGGCCAACCAACAATCCGATGACCGGACTCTTGAGGTAGTCAATGTATGTAGTTCTGGTTATGACATCCTCCATGGGCTCCTCCTGGAAAGGCATGCCATCTCCCTCTCCACTCTCACCCTCTGCGGCGTCTATCTCAACAACAGGCACCTCTCCTCCCATCTCAACATCCGCCGGGGTATCGGCTGGAATCAGCTCCTCATAGTTTTCTCCTGCGTCCGCCATTGTGCTGTGAGTATCGAGATTGGTGGGTGAGGAGTTCGAAGATATCCTATACGACAGAGGAAGCTGACACGATCTGGAAGACTGATAATAATAATTGCGCAAAAGCCGAATTGATATTCATGCACTGCTGAAAGGAGTGAGGTTGTGTTTAGTTCGAAACGATTAATCTGAAAGAGGTTAGAAAACAGACGGATTGTTCACAGAACAATATGTAAGTGAGGGGGACTATCCTCCGTAGAGAGCTGACATTGTTTGGATTCTCCAGTGGCTGGGAGACGGAGCTTTTGCCTTGGGATTCAGGCTAACCAGCGCTATGACCCCTGCCATATGCAGGTACCGCACCGCTTAGTCTAGGAGAATAAACAAACGACCGAGGACTAGACAAGTCATAAAGTTGACGGAAACACAAATGGCCTTTAAGTCGTCTCGCGATAGTTCGTAGGTCTCTACCATTAGTCGCCAAAGAGATTGGCATGGCTTATTAGTTGGCCGAAATTAAAACAAGTTGCCTACCGAACGAAAATATCCAATTCAGCTCTTGACTCTAGGGAATGATCAGATAGATTTCAATAGTCAAGTGCCTGCTAGTCAACACACCTTCCAGAATTATGACGTAAACTTGTACGACAGGTCGCATATCCCACAAGAGTTTAACTAAGCAAGAAAGAACAGTCATCTCTGCGACCTACAGATACGGGACTATCTAGGCATTTGCGATTTTCCCTATGACCCTGAGTGAAGGAAGCACGAAAACGAAGGCCGCACAGATGCAAATTGAATCTAAACAATTCACTTCCAAAGGAAATAGCGTTACTCTTCCAATTCCTCTCTCTTTTTATAGCTCTTCTAAGAACAGGATTTGTCTTGGTCTTGGCTTCTAATTCCATTGTCCAAGTTGTCGCCGCATCCAATCGCTATGGTATGGTATCAAAATCAAACCATACACTTCCTAAGCACAAAACGCCTCTCCAAATGCAGTATGTCTAGTGGAAATCTCATGCCCTTATAATCCTTCGAGCTCTATCCCCCGTGGTAGGAACTGGTTTCTCGATCCTTAAACACCACAGAAGCAGATCTTCTAGTGGCAACATAACATAAAACACCTTGTTACAAAAGAAAGCAATAATAACAACGAAGAAGGATATGCAAGCATCCAGGTAATAGTGATTCGCAGTCGCAACAATCGTAATGAGTATCCAACAAGGGTATCCAATGGCGATGACCATATAAAAGAGTTGCCATGCCTTCGATTTTCGTAATTCTCCTGGCTCGAGTGACTTGCGCATAATTCCTGCGTGGTAAAGCATCGTGCAACCAATACAGAAACTGTAGCCGAAATGCATGGATGGCATTGCGGCAAGGGAATTTACGTATTTGCCGCTCATCCATACGCTTTCTGCATCGTTGTGTCCAACGCTGTCGAGGAAGCCATATTCGCGCGGTAGTAGTCGAGGAGGCATGCATGGGTAAATGATGAAGATCATGAAAGCGAGTAGATTGGTGAGGGTCATCGTTCTTCTCACAACAGCGAAGGTGTTGAATGATGGAGCAACATTATAGAACCAAGCAATAAAGCTAAAAGAATCAGAACTGATCAACAGCAATAAATGAAAAGACTTACCCAACAGTACCAGGGATATGAATCAGGGTGTACGAGCGGTTTAGGACGGTCAAAAACGTCTGATGGCCGTGCATAAACCATTGCTGTACATCCCTCTCATGGACTGGCCAAAGGAAACTCAGCCACGAGAATTGCTCAAACTCCAATATCGCCAGTCCGTGATCTTCTGCTATGTCCCATATTCCGCTCTTCGAGAAGATAGCTTGTGACATAACGCTCGTGCAGCGGTAGAAGGAGTATGTGATAATCCAGTAGAACATCTCCATCAAGAAAGGAAATTTCTGCATGATCCTGCTATGCGGGTGCATTGAGAAGCGAGACGAATTGGGTGTGTATATCACTGTTCCACAGCAGATTCGCTTCTTCGGCGGATTCTTCATTGTGGCCATTGAATCTCCGCTCCAGCTGTCAGAATCGCATAGCATGTATTCCCTTGCAAGAAGGTCGTCGGAAGAACGGGCGGAGTCGGCCTCTGTGTCTTTATCCAATATGCCATCTCTCTGTCCGCTGATCCTAAGGAGTCGGAAACCTCGTCTTCGTGTGATAAGCATTGATCCCACAAGTATACTGACAACCATCACTGGTTCTGCCCAGCCCGGTAACCTCCACGCAGGTGATGAATTCCATTCGGGCTCCTCGTAGGGTATGGTCACATTTAAGGACGACATTTCCCGTAGGTTCGACTTTCACACTAGACAAAAAATCCAGATCCGAAGATGCTGTGTGGTGGCCTACGAATGCGACGAGTTCGGGAAGCAGCTGAAAGTATTCAAAATGCCGGTTGGAAATATGGCTATAAATGTTGAGGTAGCAATAAATCTGTGTATTATAGCATTCGATATTGCGAGTCTTTGCATCAAAAGTTGAGAAATGCAGTAAGTGCTCGGATTCCGAAGAAAGAAATTCAAGTAGCAACGTTCAAAGAAAGTGAGAGCAAGATCTGCTCAAAAGACGAGATATGACTATCAAAGGAGAACACAACGTAAAGGACAGAGATAGACACTGAGAGATGAGAACGTACAACCCGAGAATGTACGTGGGAAAGAGTGAGAAGTGCATGATGGGGCGTAGTCAAGCTGTTGATAATATCTGTAACCAAGTCTTGGCATTAAAGATCTGCGATATATCATTGATCCCGAAATCATGCCAAGGGCATGGCAAAGTCATGACAAAGTTTACGGCAAAGGTAAATGTGGATGTCTGAATTTACCAGTCTGATGCTGATTTGCTGGGGGCTTGGGACCGTCCGGCCGCACATAAGGTTTCTAGATACCTGGGTTCTTGGGCAGGGTTGACGGAGCACTTTCGGATGGAAGGTGCAGATCTCAAGGAAGTAGTAAAATCCATCCCTCAACAATCACGAGTGCAATTGAGAAGAGGTTTACTTTGCTAAGCCCCCCAAAAAAGGACGGAAAAAGCACGAGCTCAGTTGGACTTCTCCTTTCCTTGAACTTTGAAAAAGGCCTCTGGCGAGTCGGGCTCTGGCGTTTAGCATATGAAATACACAGTTTGATGAAACACGCCAGCCCGCATGTGAAGATTTTGGAATCAATGGGTGGGATATGCTCGTGACATTTTCTCTCGTATAATGCTGTGCCCGGATGCTCGTGCGTGCGCGAACTTTTTGACGTGACGTTGCGACTTGAGAAGCTTCATTACGCATCGGAATTGCCTTGCTTTTTTTCTGTCACCCCTCATGGACCATCTTCGCCTTTTCAAGGGTATGCTGACAGGAGCGAGGACATATTCAGCTTCCTGGTCTGCTGTGGGGAGCTGATAGAACATTATCCGCTGAAAGCAGTCGCCTCTTGGGCAGCAAGACTGCGTATCCGTACGTCAATGCTCCAAATGAAAGCTTTCAAGTATCAGATGGCGCCATGATACCTTGAGGGGTCTGGGCGTGTCATCCCAAGAGTTCTAAATACGTTGCGAGTCAGCTCAAGAAGCGAGTGTCATGTTATAAACGGCGTCCGAACATCCTTGGATCCGAATTGTGTAACAGGGTTCGCTTGTCGTTTGCGAAGTCTTTCCCTGCCCGCTCCCACTTCACATGAAGGTTTTCGAAAAGTCAATTGCCTCGAAGCGAATACATCTCGCTTACTTCAGTACGACACTCAAAGATCGACACCAGTCCAATTCGTCTCGGGCCAAATAAACACTCCCCTAGAGATTGTCACCTTAGTGAAGTCATCGAATAATTATCTGACTTTGGAAATTACTTTTCTAATGTCTTGTAATACCTAAGTGAGATTGAATGATAAGTCATATAATTTTTGATGACTAGTATCGTGAAAAGGTGTCGCTTCCGCCCATCAAGAATTGGGTCCGCCTCGGATTAGAACATACCTAGGTACGATAGCAAGTCGTACCAAAAGATAAATGCCATGTTTCGAGTCCTTCATGTCGGCCTTGATTGTGTTGATGGTGGATGGTCATCGAGCTCAAGAGATTCGATTAGAGTCATTGGGAAAGGTAGACATAGGTTGAGATCCACGTCCTCCGGCATCATGTTGTTCGGGCGCAATTGCAGCCAATATTATCCCGGAACGTGTTTAAGGCTATCCTCTAAAACCCGTGGAAACTGTGGATTCGCTTTGAGTCAGAGACAAGCAATGCAGAACACTGTCGGTGCCATAACCAGTCAATTGTTCGTCGAGCCAATATGGAATATGCAGGGGAGTACGCGTCCTCACACTACTGCTGCAGCTCTGGCTGGTTGTAATCATTTATATTGACTCCTGGACGAGAGCCAAACTTGGCGTCCAACTCGAGCGGTCACTACGGGATGGCGTTTACATCATTATACAGTCAATACAAACTTCAGCATAGCAGCACCGGATCACACGTGTGAACGGTTAACAATATCACTTTCCCAACAATTTTACTCGACGCTATCCTGCTGCGGATGTCTCACAGCTTGAGGCTACCCCTGAAATATGTACCGAGTGAGTGGAACGAATGCTCAATGCTGAGTATAATGTAAAGTGGGTTCGTTAAATTCATGATTACCAAATGACCAACTTGAAATACCGAGTGATGGCAAGTATGTGATTGCTGGGAAGTGGTACCTTCTTGAGAAGTAAAATCCAATAGGAGATTTAGTAGAAAGGTAAATGAGCTTCTATTGAGGGAAGTGGCCGAGGTGAAAGCTGCTAAAATGCGCAACGGTATTCAGTATCGAGCTCTTATAAGATGCCTACCTATCTTCACATAACCCGTTGTTTGAATTGGTGCTCATATACCTCGAAAAACTAAGCACTTAGCAGCCTCGGCTCACTGATGCAACAAAATGCCATTATTCTTGCACTAGTATAAAGAGCTTTCCGTTATGTGAACGTTGACTAACTTTTCACGCTTTTCAATGAAGCATTAAGATATCACATTCGCTAACGCTATCGAGCTGTTCCTGGGAAGATCTGACATCTGAATTGCCTATTGGCCTCTACATAAACTCGATATAGACTAGCGAGTTTGATCAAACGATAGTGTTCCCGTATCCCGACCGATCTGTACGTTGTACATTCGCGGCAATTTGTATCTACAACGTAAACGTTGCCGAGACATCTTGGGGGCTGACGCATCACCACGCATGGTGAATACGAGGTAGGACACAATACAAACGGCAGATACCCCGCATCTAAGGAAATATTACGAGAATCGATTGCACTTCTTATAGCACTGCACCCTGAAATACCTGGTCAAAATCTACAATTCGTCTGAAAACCATCACCACCTCTCAGGCTTCCCATCGACAATTACACTTCAGCGCCTCAACAAGATGGCAGTCATATCACTGAAAAATTCCATCCTCGCGCTACGGGTTTCCGCCGGTATCTTTGCCGGAGCTGGTCTTACTCTCTATGTGATCATTTTTGCAAAGGTGACTGATGATCGATTCCCTGGCAACAAGACTGGTTTGACTGCCCTACCGATTGGAGGAGTGAGTTCTCCCACGTCTATTCAACTTTTCACGGCACAAAACTAAGTTACATGGACATAAACAGGCTACAACTCTAATCTCGTGGAACATCATCGCCCTCGCATCAGCCAGCCTCGTAAGACCAATATGGTTCTCGATCGGTGATTCGACCGCAGCGATTATCCTCACGACTCTTGGAGCTATTGGAATTCGTCACGACACTGTCAATTACTTGAGTAACGCGATGTACAAGCAGTACGATAATAGTGACTGGCTTGCCGAGGAGATGGCTGGTGGCAGCCTTTTGCTCACATCGGTGTAGTTTACGATGCTGAGCAATCATTAATTTCATACTGACCAGTTATATAGCCTCATTCAAGTAATTTTGGTGCTACTCAACATCTTGGAGAATAGACGATCGAAGATCCCAGCAAGAGATACAACAGCTCCACCTTATACCTACGGTGATGGACCGTACAAGGCTGATTTGAAGAAGGGGGAGATGGATGTCGATGTTAACTTGGAGAGGGTTGTATCTGAAGATTCGTTCACTGACAGTATGAAGAAACCCGATGCCGTCGAGATTTAGACGAGGAAGAGAAGACGATGTACGAAAGGTACGAGTGTAGGAAAACAGAAGTGGGTGGACAGCATCGTCTGTTAAGCACAATCTTTAGACTTTGATTTTATACTGTGGTAGGTAGCTTTCGTTGAAAGCAGGTAGCTATAGCAAGGCTGTGTGAACAAGTTCTTCTTGAGAACTGAGTATCTCTGTCTTCGAACATCCCTTTTTCATTAACTTCAATGACGTTGAGTGAAATTCGATTCGGAACCCTTCAAGTGTCATGACACACAGTGACGCCTTGAATAAGTGGCTTACCAATTTCGATCTTCATGTTTCACGCATCCCATTGGAAGCTATCTTCCTACTCGATATTCAAAACGGAACCGAGGATCTAAGTCTGGAGACTGGTAGAGCTTTACTTAAAGCTCGACATATCCAACTCCTTTTGTGGGCATCATTCAGTGCCTTGAAGGTATAGGCCAGAATTGAACAGAAGTTTCGCCTTGCACCTGTACTTCCAAACCTCCCACTAGGCTGAAACGACGAGAATACCAGAGCACAAAGTCGAAAGTTATAGGAATGTCTGTAGCTCTTAGCGCATTATCTCAAATCAACTGTGTTGAGACGATCTATGCTCGATATGCTCCGGCATGTAAATTCAGCAGTAACAGCTGGACCCAAGGTCTCAATTATCTTCCCCCAAAAGATGCAAGCAACAAAGGCACGATCGGACACTCGATAGACAAACTGTAGTGTCAATCGACCGCCTGAGTGTCCCTGACTATTGCTATCAATGATGGCACCCTTGAGTACGCTCAAGTCCAGTTACTGTTATTGTACTTCTCGGGCAGTCTACAGTGTCGCTACCTTGAAACCAAGACTCATGCAGCACGGGAAATCCCTCAGAATGAAACTCAAAGCAAATCGCCGCCATTATGCCTAGTGATCACCTCCTATCAGCCATCTCGTCGCTCCCCCTCCCAAGAATTCGCATCCATCATACCGCCCACAGCGTCCCACTTCTTCCCTACCGACCCAAAATTTTGCTTGCTATATCTACACATATAAGCGTCTCTCGCTCGATCAATAGAACAGCTTAGAGTAAGCGTGATAGTCAAAAGAACCCATCTCAAATTCTTAATACAAGCTGTACCTATTACCAAGGTACAAGTGGTGGAGACGTGATAGTAGATGCACTCATCACCCCTTAGATTCACGATTGAAAAGATTCGCTCTTTGGCCCACGTAAGTCCCGGATCTGTCAAAACAGGAGTCCTGGCAAAGAAGATCCCACTCCCGACGTCTAAGGCTAGGAAAGTGGTATCCTAGGTTTTGAGACTTTTTCTTATTTCTAGGAATCCATTTGAAATTGTAGTTTGCAGACGTGGATACTTTTTTTGGTGTTTTTGAGGTTGTTGTCGTTGCCGCATTACGCGATGAAGTTATTTTGATTTCTTGGCGAAGGAGACCCACTTCTCGCAGCCTCAACTACCATCAATAACCACCTGTAACGTACCATGGATCTAACTAGTTTGCTATCATTTTATCTACGAGGTGAGAGTCGATGCGTGCTTTCTCAAGTTCCTACCAAATGCTACGCCCTCCTCGAGAACCCTTCCTCTCATTTAGCCACTCAAGATTGTGGCAAGCAAAAGACGTCAAGTTACAAGATATGGCTGTGCATGAATCACGTTCTGTTATCAGATACGCCAACTGGCCCACTGCAAGGTACCAAACTGTCTAAGTTTCCTACATAATTTTATCCATTATCTTGACCACCGCTCAATCAGCTGCTCTCGATGCACATTCCTAGCCGACAAACTATGTAAATCTACCTTCTCCAGATCATCCTGTAAGTGGCTGACAGCTTGCCCAAACTCCTCCACATCAGCCTCCAGTTTCGGATCCATTAGTTGAACTTTGCCATACAATGAAGTCGATAACAAAGAATCGTGAAGTAGACCTAAAGTCATGCGAGCATCGAGCAGGTGAGAGGAGATCGACGACTCAGTAGTAGATTGCAAACTCGTTGCATGGCCTTCTAGCCTAGTAACTCTTTCTGCTAGCATGCACTCCAGGAGATTGGCGCGCTCGTGGTCGGAGGCGCCTTCGCCGGGTAAAGTGATGCCTAGACTTCGGGCGAGTTGTTGCTCGGGTTCGATATCTTCGTCGAAGTGGCCGGAAGAGCGACGCGTGTTGCGTACTTTGAGTGTAGCTTGAGAAGCAGAAGACTTTCGGCGTCGTTGGGTGTTGGGTCTTGTCGGGGAGCTAGTTGATGCTACAGGAGAAAGGGATCTCCGCTGGGAAAGCTCTTTCTTGGTAGAGTCGAGAACGGCTTTGAGTGCCATTTTGTGGCATTGGCTTTCTTCGGCACGTTCTAGGAATGTCTCGATTCGATTAACCAAGAAAATCATGCAATCATGAATCTAGCGAGTACAAATCAGCGAAGATTTCCAGTCAGAAGAAGCGACACCTTACATATTCCACAGCCTTTACAATTCTTTCTTGGCCCTGGCCGTCACTTGCTGCGACCGCCCGCAGAGCTGGCTCTAGAAATTGTTGTTCTGCTGACATTTGAGCCACAGGCAATATTTCAGTATACAATGACTCGAGTTCTTCTTGGAGATCATTGGTCTCTTCGTGGTCAGGATGGCCAATGGAGTTTTGAGAACCTCCAAGAGTTTCTAGATATACACGGTCAAGCCTTGTTCGTATTCCCTCGACAGTGTACTTGATCAACCTATTCTTCGTAAGCCTAAATCTTTACGGAAATGTCGAGCATGACCCACCTGGCACATAATTCTCGTATCCTCTCAATGATAGCATACTCGTCCGACTGGCCGGGCTCCAAATCACTCGACAATTTGCAAAGACTCAGGAGCAGCTTGTCGTCGGATTTGAGGATACTATCCACAGTCTGTTTCACGCCAGCCTCGGAAGCCTTCGATTGCAATTCGAGATCCGCGGTCTGATAGATGAGACTCTGCGACAACTCCTCAATCTACTCTATGTCAGAAAATGTCTTTCACAAACATGCATGTGCCATACCGCAGCGGTAATATGGCTCTTCTCCACATCCCATTTCCTCAATTGGCCTTTCTCAGTATGTGCCCTTGCCTGACTAGCCCGCTTCTCATTCTTAACCAGCGCGTTCATAGCATTTTGCTGCAGTCGCAGTGCTTCGCTCTGCATCTCGATAGCTGCCGTCGATCGTTTCAGTTCTTCGATTGCGGTTTGAATTTCTTGGTCGTTGAGTCCCTGGACGAGTGATAGGTCTTGTGCTGCGATCTTTTCGGCTTCCCCTGATTTGGTCAAGATGGCGTACCTACCAGATATTAGTACATAAAAGCCATTCCATCTTTCACTCGTGATGTGTCTTACAGATTAGCCTCATCTTTCGTAAGTAAAGTCTCCGGTGACAAGTATTCATCCACCCAACCTTGAATAGCGATCTGGGTCTCTGGATGCGCAAACGCAGATTTAAGAGCTTCACGATCGCATGGCAGATCATGCTCTCGTAGTGCCTTGACGAGGATCTGTATAGGATCTTCTGCCATCATGGTGGTGGAGAAGGCTGAGGTTGCGCCTTGTTTGTTGATTCGGTTTACAGTAAGTCGCGAAAACACGCGAAAGATCAAGCCTTCCGAGGTCGCTTCATCCACTTCACACCGCGAGACTTCGAAGCTCCCACTCTGCAATACCCACTCTGCAATACTTCCCCACGAAAAATGTAAAAGCCCGCTTCTTTAATTATTAAATTTACGTTCCTTTCTACCTTGATATGGCTAGCAATATAGATTTCAGCAGCTTCACATCCGACTTCATCGAAGCCGTAAAATTGGTAAGCTTCAAACTCAAGCCCTTCGCCCGGCCGATCACCGCGGGGCAAGGCTGACAATGTTATTCACGATTTACCATATAACTGACAACTTTACAGGTCACAATCCGAACATGGCACAGAACACTCACATCATGGCTCTATATTCCCATGGGGATAATTATAATCCTTCTCGCTTGTTTCGGAGTCGATTCTCTTATCGTGATGAGCTCTGTGTCGTTTCCCGCTTCAGTCGCATGCCTGATTTTACTGTTTTTTGTTTTGATATTATGTGATTTGATATTGGGAGATCGGACGACGAGAGCCTTTGTTAAGATTGTTGATATACCAGTATGTTTACGAAGGTTTTGTGTTGAGATTCTGACCCTGAATGTAAAAATAGGCTGGCTTTGCGCTGCGGTATCTTAATATCTTCTTCACGCCACCGTAAGCTTTACTTCATTCGCACTTGTAGTATATATGTTTCTGATTCAAGTTTCACAGTTTCGTTTTGCTTCCATTGAGTCCACCGATAAGTGGAATCGAGGTTGGAAAGATTATTGCTGTATTCCGTAAGATCCCCTTTTCTGGCGTATATTGTTGGCATTGCAACTCGGCTATTCAACTGCTTGATGTTATCTCTAGCGAACCAACAAAACACCCTTCGCTTCGAAAAATTCGTATTCAGCGCTCAGAGATGTTCTAAAAATTCATGTAATCATTTCTGATAAAAGGCTCTCTAACTCCACTCCCTCTCGTAGTTATCGGTTTCGTCGTCGTTATGGCCTCAACGGCTTACTTCGTTCGTGGTCTCCAACTCCTCCTTGGCTCCTCCAAACGCGCAATAACATCCCGCGCCGAAGAAATGGGCCACGAGAGCGATGGCATCCCTTTGACAGACATCACACCAACCAGAAACGCCCACTTAGCTACCATACCAACAAACGGCACAAGCACACCACGTCTCAGTAGCGACTGGACCAACGATCCCACCGCTCCTCAACGAGCACAAGATCCCTCCCTCGTCCGCGGCACCGCCGGACCACCAGAAGACAATAGAATCATCACACCTCCTTCCAGTTCAGCAACACGACAGAATCCCATGACATTGCAAACACCACTCCCTCTTACCCGTCCCCAGCGCTGGGCCGCAATCATGAATTCGAACCTCGACCGCTTCACATATCTCACTCTCTTTCTCTTCGTCGGCCTCCCAATCTACTACAGCACAGGCTATGCAATGCCAGTCCAAGTAACCCTCACAGTGCTATCCTACTACACAGCTCTCTCCCTCCCTGCAACATGGAAGCGTGTTTTCCACCCGGTTTTAGTATCAGCAGCCACCACCGTGCTGGGAGTCTACATCCTCGGCGTCATTCGTGGTGATAGTCTCTCCACCTCTCTCCACGCTTTCAAAACCGGAACCTCATACCTCGACCTCTGGCATGGGAAGACAGATCTTGCTTCACCAGGCGCAGGAGATATCCTCGTCTCGATCCTCGACGCCGGGATCGTCGCTCTCGCATTACCGATGTTCGCCTACAGGGCAGAATTAAAACGCCATTTCTTCGCTATAGTGATACCCAACGTATCGGTTTCGATAGCTTCGCTGTTTGGGTATCCGGCTGTGTGTTATGGGATTGGAATTTCGAGGGAGAGGAGTTTGGCGTTCGCGGCTAGGAGTTTGACGTTGGCTTTGGCGACGCCGGCGGTGGTAAATTTGGGCGGTGATGTTAGTACGATTGCTGCTGTGGCTATCATGAGTGGGATTTTGGGGGCGTTGATTGGGCCCCAGATGTTGGATTTGATGAGGATTCCTGAAGGTCAGTTGAAGTGTTTATTGCATTTGTTACCTATGGATGAAAGTCGGCTACTTTTGAAGGGTCTCGTGGTCAAGTGATCCAGTGACCCCTGCTGATGCTGTGATTGTCAACATCGGTATATGAACGGGGTAGAAGTCTTGGAATTCCCTGTCTCTTAGGGACTGCAACGTCACAGAAAAGACTAACGACTTTACAGATGACTACGTCACAAGAGGGGTGACGCTTGGAGGCAGTTCATCAGCAATTGCAACTGCAGTCTTGCTTCAGACCGATCCTAGGGCTGCAGCTCTGTCAAGTCTTAGTATGAGCCTGTTCGGTATCATCACATTGGCATTGACTTCAATTCCAGCAATTGTAAAAGCCGTAGACTCTTTAGTCGGCTCGTAATAAATAGATCGAGGGTTTGATATCATGTTCAAGCGCTTTTGAGTCAGATACAGATTCGTTGTGAACAGTCCACCTTTTCCTGTAGCGGAAGGAACCCCACGTAGAGCAAAATGTCATCAAGTCATATTGTCACATCCTTCCCCTACTCCAACCTAGATTACATTAGCGGAAGTGCTTGAGGAAGCTATTGACGATTTACCTCTCGATCAAGTGCAGACCAGAAGCAGTCTCAACGACATGGCTCATATCTCCAGGCTTGAGCTGGAAAGCTGCCTCTTCAAACTCCTTCTGCATATCGCCTCTTCCAAAAAACCCTAGATCACCCATCTTTCTCGCACTGCTGCAATCGGATTCGCTGACAGCAAGCTGACCTAGAGACGACTGCCCGCTGCGGATGCGAGTCTCGTGTCCGAGAATGATGCTCATAGCTTCTTCCTTGGTGCGTTTGATCTCAGACTAGAAGATATCAGTATACTAG
>JACBAH010007211.1:0-23489 GCA_014282315.1 Neospermospora avenae | reverse complement strand
CCCTCTTCCCCCTTCTCCTCCGGCATCTACCACGGGCGCATCGTGCTCCCACCCACCTATCCTCTCCGGCCCCCTTCCTTCCGTTTCCTCACTCCCTCCGGCAGATTCGAGGTCAATCGCGAGATCTGCTTGAGTATCAGTGGCCATCATGAGGAGACATGGATGCCAGCTTGGGGAGTCAGGACGGCGCTTGTGGCACTGAGGAGTTTCATGGAGACAGACGTCAAAGGGCAATTGGGGGGTATGGAATGCAGTGCTAAAGAGAGAGAGAATATCGCGGGGAAGACGCCGGGCTGGAAATGTAGTGTTTGCGCTAAGACCAACGGGGAGATTATGAGAGAGGCCGAGGAGGCGGCGAAGAAAGAGGGCGGCGCTGAGGAGGTGAAAGTGCCAGAAGAGTTGAGGATGGGCTTCAAAGACGAGATGGGGCCTGGGGCGACGAAATCTAAGCAAGGGCCTGTGGAGGAAGAGAGAGAAATTCCTGGTTCTCTCGACCAGAAGGAACTGAAAAGGGAAGAGTCGGAAGACGCGGAATTGGCAGAGGGGTTCGTGAGAACTGGTTCAGATGGCGCACGCGACTCCGAATCCACGGTTCCTCCTACTCCAACTACGACACAACCTTCAACTCCTTATCCTCCAGCCAGACCGGCGCAAACAGCTCCGCAGCCGACAGGTGCCTCGATACCGAATGCCCCGCGAGCAGCGGTCGCCAATGCCTATCCTACACAACAGGTGGCTCAGAGGATCTCGAATGATGGCGTGCCGGTCTGGGTAGATAGGGCGATTGGAGCGGTCATATTTTGTTTGGTAGCTTTGTTCATGAAGGTGTTACTTGGCTTTTAAATTGAGGAGATCCTGATCGTATACATCGATGATAAGTGAGGGAGCAATTTCAGGTAAATAGGAGGGTTGACTTCTTCTAGTTAGGCGTTAAGGCATGGTGACGTTCGATACCAATGGATATACTTCACAAGCTCGCAAAACTTTCTTCACATATCCGAGCTTAGTATGGCGCTACAGCCGAATGAAACGCAGCGACACATGTTTCCTGGGAATTACAAACCTGCTGGGTTGTGTGCTGCCAATCTACAGCAAGTCGATTCCCAATATCTCCTAGATGATCAATGATCGCAAGTATTATAGCTAAGTTTTCCAGTTCGCTCGAAAGGTTGAGGGATTTCGTCATCTATCATCGTCTAACGATTAGTTTTTATCATCTCGGTAGCTACTGAAGAATTCTTACTCTACAACGCTATATCTCGAATTCCCGGAGCTTCACCCGGTAGACACGCTTACAGTGATCAGTAAGAGGAAGCAGCCTCTGGTAAGGCACCCATCGTACTTTGCTATAAGAGGATATTAAAGTGACGAACTAATCCCAGGATATCAGTATTGATCGACCTACTACTCCACGAAAGGTTCACATTCCTTTGATACGGAAAGACTTGCGAGGTTCAACGATAGCAAATCGATTCATCACTTGTCACCGAGGAAAAGATGGCAGTTCCGGAATCAACCACGAAGGATATGGACGATATCTCACTGCAGGTCCAGTCCAACAGGTATCAACAGGTGGCAAAGCCCCAACGACTGGGGCGCGCGCCACATCCACAACCGCGGCCACGCTCCTTTCTCTCTGTCCTTTGGAGTCATGAAATCAGGAAAGAGGGTACGCTGGATAGGATGTGGGGTGTCCTGAAAGTATGTGAATAATTTGCCAAAGTAGCAAGCTAAATGTTGAGTTTTCAATCAGATATATACAGGTGACTATAGCGCAGATAAACAGGTTCGACCCCGTTTACAAGATATCACAGACCGTGAGAGTAGGTGAATCGAGTCTGTGGCTAGACCAAGAGCCACATGCACGGACGCAGTGCTGAATTGAATAAGGGTGAGCGCCCGAAACTCGAATATACCTGCGGAGACTTACCAAATCCACAATCGTTGGACTTCGGTCTGAGGGTGGTTTCAAGTGTCTATCATTTCGATACTTCATTGCCTACCAAAAGCTCAAAAGCAGATAATACATGGCCCTTCCCGATCCTAATCAGTGACTCACTAATCCATTCCCTCAAACCAACTCTCATGATAGCTCCGCAAGTCGATATCCTCCGGTTTCTTCAGATAGCCCGTCAGATCCCCCTCTTCCCTCTCCTCCTTGGCCGTCCACCCATTCCCCATCCACGCAAACCGATTGCCGCTCTCACTCCTCACAGTCCACTCCCAATCCTCCCATCTGGGATCTCTCCTCATGAAATTAACATGACTAGCACTCCCTGGCCAATGACCGTGGATCCTTCCCCCGGGCTTTCCGCCATTCGCCCACGAACTGCAATTCTCGCTCCACACTGTCTTCGGAAAGAAAGCATCGCAATAAGCTGTGAAATCATCGGTTGCTGCTTGAGAAGGGGCGAAGGATTTGATGCGTTGGGTCGAGACTTTTCGGAGGAGACGGCAGATGTAGGTCAGTTGAGTTTCGACCTGCGAGGGGACGGTGCCGGAATGGCCCGCACCGTTGGGACCTTGGATGTGTAGGAGGTTGGGAAAACCGGGGGTGGCGACGCCGGTGTATGTCAATGGATCGGGGGACCATGCGGATTGGAGGGTACGGGAGAAAGCGGTGATGGGGAAGGGTGGGAGGAGATTTATGTTGGCGCCTGTGGAGCAGATGACGGCGTCGATAGGGCGGGAGACGCCGTCCGTGGTAACGATTGAGGAGGCTGTGAAGTGGGAGATGGGGGTACGGATGAAGGAGACGTTGGGTTGAGTTAGGGCTTCGAGGTAGCCGGGACCTGGAGTGAGGCGGCGACAGTTGGGTGAGAAGTCTGGGATGATTTGTGAGAGGAGCTCGGGTTTATCCTTTAGGCGTTCCGCCATGAGTTTGATGAACTCTTCTCTCAGCTCTGTGTTCGTTTCGCTGCCTTTAAATAACGTGCCGAATCGTTTGTAGAATGTCCCTTCAAGCTCCTTGCGGAACTTGTGATATGTTTCTGGATCTTCGAACGAGTCGAGTAGTTCTTTTGGGTAGTAATTGGGTTCTAATCTCCTCCCTGCGCCTTCTCCACCGAAGCTGCCGGCGATCCATGTCGGGCTTCGAGCATAGTGATCGAGATGCTTGACGTGTGGTTGGAGGTTTGGTACAATCTGGATACCACTTGCTCCATTCCCAATGACCGCTACGGTTTTGCCCTTCGGATCGAATGTAGGATCCCAGTTCGATGAATGTCTAAGATGGCCTTTAAAGTCTTGTATTCCAGGGTAATCAGGTAGTTGCCAGTCATTGAATCGACCGATAGCTGTGATAATCACATCAAACTCCCTTGCATAAATCTCTCCATTCGCCAAATTTTCCACTCTCAGTGTCCATTTCCCAGTCTCTTGATCCCAGTCTGCACCCGCGACTTTATGTCGTAGTTTGAGGTATTGGTAAACGTTATATTTGCGAGCTAGAGATTGCCAATATTCCAGGATCTCGGGTCCTTGGGCATACTCTTCTGTCCAGTTTGTCTTTGGGGAGAATGTGGATTGGTAGACATTGGCTGGTATGTCGCAGCGAACGCCAGGATATGTGTTCTCGTACCAAGTGCCGCCGACGTCGGCATTTTTGTCGAATATTGTGAGGTCGATACCTGGGACCTTGACGGGTAGGAAGACGCCGGCTGTGATTCCGGCGAGACCAGCGCCGATTACTGCGACCTGGGAGCTTGTTAGTCAAGAGAATCAAGGTTTGGGTAGAAGAGGAAACTTGCTCGTAAACTCGTGGGAGCATCAATTGGATGATCCTCTAGTTGGAAAGAAGCGGTCTTCTTCACATCGGGTATGCTGACCGCCTCTGGTCTGGGAAGTCCAGTAAATTCTTCCTTGATTTCGATTGGTAGCACTTCTGGAGGCGAGACGACCTCGACGTGTACCACACATTTGTCTTTGGACAGCAGAGGGAAGCTCGGTCCTGAGGAGGTCTCAACTTCAAGTGAAGGTGCCATTTTGAAGTAATAACTGTTCAATTCACGGCATGAAAGGCAAGGTAAATCACGAATGAACGAAAGATAACACTTCAGTCAAAAGACATCCCCACCTATGGCGCTATTCATGGTGCACATTGCAACACCACCTGCGAGAAACTACATGTCCGGGTAAACGAGAGTCTCACAAACCAGCGCTCCAAATGGACATTTCACGGGAGCCTCTCCATGCGATCACCAGGAACAACTCAGTCAACTCCCGCATCGAGGGATGGTGACCAATCTCGAAGACTGCATATGACAGACTTGACATGACGGAATTGGAGCTGATGATCACGAATCTCAATATCCAAGAACTTTCTTAAGCGAGAGTCTCCCAGCACGTGCAATCCGAAGCATCTTCCCCCCATCTTTGAACACATACATCTGAGATGGAGGGGTAGACCATACGGAAACGTCGAATTAAGCTCATGGCTAGTGAGGTACCAGGCGGATTATGTGGAGATATTGGCGTTGGCGAAACCGACAAGGATTAATACGCCATCATCGTTCAATCAACGACCTCCAAGACAACAGATTGCTCGCATACTGCATCTAAGGTACGTTATACCGACAACGCCGTCTTTGACCGGAGGCACGACAGCTATGGACTTTCGGGTAAGCTAGTAGATAGGTGGGGTTTCATTATTTTCTTTCAGAGCTCCAAGAGCTTCATCCTCTTGCACGCGGACTTGAAGACGCGTCAACTCCGTCCTGAGCTTCACATTCATCTTTCCATCTCTCAGTTCTCATAGATCTCAGCCAATATGTCTTCTCCAAAGAAACAACTTATTCTCAATGCATTCGTGATGCAAGCACCGGCGCATCTCAACCCAGGGCTCTGGAAATACCCCGCCGACACCAGCACCAAATACGCCAGCATCAAGCACTGGATCTCACTCGCCCAAAAGCTCGAGGCCGCGAAATTCCACGCCATGTTCTTCGCCGATGTCTTAGGCGGCTACGATGTATACAACGGGCCTGCAAACCTTGATGCAACCATTGCATCAGCAGCTCAATTCCCTATCAATGATCCTCTATACAGCATCCCAGCCCTGGCTAATGCTACAGAAAGTATTGGATTCGGCGTCACTGCATCGACGACTTATGAAAGTCCATACATGTTAGCGAGGAAATTCTCCACAGTCGACCATCTAAGTGAAGGGCGCATAGCATGGAATATCGTGACATCCTACCTTGACTCGGCCGCCCGGAATTTTGGTCTGGACACTCAAATTGACCACGATGAACGCTATGTCATCGCAAACGAATACATGGAAGTCGCTTACAAACTCTGGGAAGGTTCGTGGCGAGACGACGCTGTGAGCGCTGCACCCAGTGGAGCTTATGCGGATCCAAAGGGCGTTAGGCAGATCAATCATAAGGGCAAGCATTTCAATATACCCGGTCCGCATATCTGTGAGCCTTCGAAACAGAGAACGCCGTTTTTATTCCAGGCTGGTACCAGTAGCGCGGGCAGAAAATTTGCTGCGAGACATGCCGAAGCTATTTTTCTGAACGGTCATACACCGGAGTTGGTAAGGGTAAGTGTGGATTCGATACGGAAGCAAGCTGCAGAGTTCGGGAGAGATCCTAAGAGTGTTAAGATCGTTGCTGGCTTGTTGGTCATTGTGGGAGAGACGGATGAGAAGGCACAAGCAAATTACGAGGAGCTGGCTAGTTATGGGGATCGAGAAGGTGCGTTGGCGCTGTTTGGTGGCTGGTCGGGATATGATTTGGGGAAGTATGGCGATGATGAGGACTTCAGATTTTTGGATGATGCGCCGCCTGCTATAAGGAGTATGGTGAATCATTGGGCGAAATCTTCGCCTGAGGGAACGAAGTGGAATAAGAAGACTATTGCTGAACATCTGATTATTGGTGGGAATGGCGCGAAGATTATCGGAAGTGCGAAGACCGCCGCGGATGAATTGGAGAGATGGGCGGAAGTGGCTGACGTGGATGGGTTTAATTTGAGTTACGCGGCCGTGCCTGAGACTTTTGAGGATATCATTAAGTATCTGTTGCCGGAGTTGAGGAGGAGGGGACTATTCTGGGAGGATTATGCTGTAAAGGGTGGGACTTTGAGAGAGAACTATCTGGGTCTGAAGGGGCACACGAGGTTAGATGACACACATCCTGGTGCAAAGTTCTTTTGGAAGGCAGGCGAGGATGTGCCTGCCTATGGCAAAGAGGTGACGAACGGAGTCAAGCACATCAATGGCAAAAAGGAGATATCTTCCGTAGAAAAGCCGGCTAAGCGTCAGCGGGTTGTATGAGTGTAAATAGGTACGAGTTTGCACAATTTCGTGTTCGGCAAAGCGATTCAGGAAACTCGTAGCGAACCTTCCTTTCAAGCCAAGTTTGTCACGCACGTGAAGTCATCAAATACCTGTAGGACCCTCAGTACCAATTCCGACAATGTCCTGTAACGCTTTCGCGACATTGATATCGACTTAGGGGACGCGGTTTGCCTGTCAACCTTAGTAGTCGATGTTCCGTCTGGCTGGTCAAGAATTGAGCCCGCCTCGGGAGTCTAAGCGAAGTCATCAAATCTCGAATGGAACTTCGTCAATAATTGTATCTCTGTGCATCCGTCAATTGATGACCACCATATTCAAATGTTAAATAGCTGAAGACCATAGACAGGTAGTTCTTGTAAGTTCTTCCCATTCTACAGACTCTGTCAATGGTAGGCAAAACTTTCATCGTGAACAGAGAACAGGGGACATAGCTTCCAAGGATGCATGATCGGAAACAGTATATCAGTTGGGATATTCCTGTATTTACAAAACACTTGCTGTATTTCAAGTCAGCGATGTTGTTCTAACGAAAGGGAGGTTTGGACTCCCGACTGTGGTAAGCCGATTAGAATAGAGTCTTTATGTTCTCTTTGATGTAAGAGGTTAGTAAATGGAGGTCAATTGCTTCAGGAGGGAGATCAAAACAAAAAGGCTCTGTTTCCGCAACTATGAGAGATAGCTTGTACTCTGGAAGGACACGGGGAAACTTCAAGTCTCAAAGAGAACTGGACCAGTCAGTAGCTGTTGTCTCTACCAGGTTTCCAGTATCGCACTTTCGTCAGCTCACCACTACCGCCCGAGAGCTCGCCATCAAGCTATACTCAACGCGAGGAAGCGATTGCGCTCTACAACAATTAACCAAGCGAGCACAGTATCAGGGCGAGGGATTTTAATTATAAAATGCACAACAAACTCGTGAGCTTAATGTGAAGGAGAGATGAGAATGAAGGGAGATACTAGGAAGGCACAGGAAAAAATGTTTCTGCCTCTCCGTCCGCAAATATATTCTTCTAAGTATCACATGGTATGTCCTGACCACATATCCGAGGTCCAAAATTTCAATAACATACATATTTCTATACTATACTATCCTATCTACATCATCCAACAGTTGGTCTCTCCTCCTCAAAGACCGCTTGAAATACCATCTCTCTCCATCTCCCTTTCCTCATCACCAGTTAATTTCCTCTTCCACGCCCTCCGTCCTCATCTCCTCTCCACGGATTTCGCTCCTGACAATTAGGATGTCTAGGTTCTCCATTACTATAATCAATATGACCCTTGATAGTGTAAGTATGGCCGCATCTGCAGCAAGGGAACCTGGTCTTCTTATGCACCTTTGGACGTGGAGGGGGACGGCATTTCGCGCAGGTACAGCAGCTGCAGTGGGACTGTTGACCTCTTGTAGGTCTATGGTCATGGGGGGACATGGTGGGATTTTTGTTTTTGTTTGAGGTTCTGGTCGTGGTGCGAGGACAGTGTCGGGGCTGGGAAGTGATAGAGTGCTTTAAGGCTTGGGAGAAGGTTCGCGAGTTGTGGGCTCAATTTGGAAGTGTGGTTATAACGCGATTATGAGAGAAAGGGAGAAGACAGAAGGGGAGTTGCTATGGGTAGGCTTATATACTCCTAATTATAGCCATGCCATGTGAGCGCCGGATGATTATGTGCATTATCACTCTGCGCTTGATTGTCGTGATTCGATGCTGTCCTAACAGTTTCCAGAGCTCGGGACGGCAGGGTGGAAGACAACCAGCTGTCATCATATTCAAAAGAACTGTTCAAATCGTGTTTAAATCACCAATCAGTCATTATCAATGATTGACCTGTTGGTTCAGACGGAACTCAGCTTTGGGCGTTGGATTCGCATGGTATTGTATTCATTCTTAACTAATCTTGAATGTTATTCTTTCCCGCCAGTTTTCCATCTTTGATAGCGAGACAAGACGCAAAGGTAATTATTCAAGGCAAGACGGAGCTCAGTATTGAGCAATCAAAAGTTACGGAAATCATTACGGAATATTCAGGTATTTCTTGCTGATCAAAGAAGACGAAGACTCGATCGAACTGCATTCAGATTCTTGGATCTCGCCTCGGCAACAAAGGCAGGCTTATGCCGAAAAATTATGTACTGTACCACATTTACTTCCCACGCTTCCCACGTCCTCGTAAACATGCGGTTTGCTCTCTTGCAAATACAATTTCTCAAAGTTCTATAAAATCCCGGGTTATATAGTTCTCTGTCACTCGCGCGCTCGCATCGACACACTCACAATCATGAATCTCAACGAGCATCCAGTCAGGCAGTCATAAGACATTTCATTCGCTAGATAACGAGCCCAGGCCTCAGCCAGCTCATGATCATACTATACAACACGCATCTGGTATACATCTCCACTCCCAATTCGCGTGAGTATACTGTTTGCTGGCCCTTTCCTTTCGCCGATTATATACCAGTACGCGCGCTTCTCGCATACATGCCGTGCCTTTGGCACCACGAACGCCAGATCAGAAAATTCAGAACCATATCATCCATATGGACCGTGTCTGTCTTGACGCCAGTGGATATCCATCCCAACCACACAACGCCTTACTTCTGATATGCGACCGCAAGTTGGAAATCGAGAATTCTCCGGAGCGCCAATTCAACCCCTATCATACACCGTTTCAAATGTTCATACCGCGCCCGTTGTCTTCTTCCTCGCCCGTAGCGACACCATTGTCCATCAACCCAGCTCCAATAACAACCCACCACCACTCTCCCGCCGTCCATCCCTCACTGCTCCCTAGACCCTCACCAAGGCCATGCCAAAGCCCTACCTCCCTTCCCCATTCCATCAATAAGCCCCATTCCCACTCCTCAAACGTATGCCTGAAACTCTCTTTCAGACCCTCCACAGAAGTCCCTGTTCTGAGCGCGACGACTTGTCCAACAGCGCCAAGAAGGCGATACCAGAGGCTTAAGATAGGCTTCTCAGTAATGCCGTACCAGATCGGGATCTCGCCATCGCTGCCGCCGCGAGGAGGGTCGCGGAACATGATATTGCTCAACACCGGATTCGCATCGTCGTAGATATACTGCTCAGTAGGATAGATATCGATACTGAATCTCAATCGCTCCTTCGGGATCTTCTTCGTCTCGTAACCCCCATCCCCAAGCCCAAATCTATTCATCGGAATATCCACCCCAACGAAGCGGACCCGTCCATGTGCTTGCAGAGAGGTAAGACACATGGTCGTTCCCTCATTCGCGAAGTAATCGGCTTTGACGCAGGGGACACCAGAGCGAAATTGTGTGTCCATCCATCTCTTATAGCGCACGGCTTGCACGAACATGTCGTCTTTGATGTGTTTGCGCAGGGAATGGGACCAGGAATCATTCATCTCGTATATCCTCCCATTTTTCGTCTTATTAAGCGCGCGTTTCTTGACCACTTTCTCAGAGACGAGAGTATCAAGGACTTCTGTAAGGAGAGATCTGCGGAACGAACTCATTTTCGCTTTAGCTTGCGTGGTGTCCCATTCCGAGTCTGGTGTTATAGCAGCGACTCTGATCCAAGATTTCGCCACAGCGAACTCGTCGAGTTCTTCGTCTCTGCTGGCGCGACGTTTGCGTGAATTAATAGGGATAGAATGGGGGACGACGGCAGTGGCCATGATGCGTTTATAGACTGCGGTGGTGGTGCTGAAGTAATTGTCTCGCCAGGGGAAGCTGTCCTCTTTGGCTTCGCGAACTTCGTATTCTTCGGCTACTTCTTCGCGAGTGGGAGGCAGGAGGATGGTTTTACTGCTGAGTGAAGCTTCGGTGTTGGATATGGCCCAGTCGACGAGATCGTTCCAAGGATATGAGGCTAGATGCTCGTAGTCGAGACGGGGTATTGAGCCTTCTTGGTAGGCGACAAGGAATTTCTCACGGAAGTCGGCTTCGAGTTTGGCGATGGCAACTTTCTTGCGGGCCATGACGTTTATCCAGACTTTCTTGAGGAAATTCAATGAATACTCCGGAAACATGTCCGCGATTAGGACCCAATCGACTTGTAGATCAAGCCCGCCTGTCAAAGTCCGAAGAATCATGCAAGCGACTGTGAATCGACTCTCCGTCTCCGCTAGCATGACATTGCTGCCGAAATTTCTGGAGCGCTTGACTGTCTGCTCGTTCGGGGTCCCAATCTCAACGCCGAAGAACTTTCCGGCCTCAAGAGGATCGCCAAGAATGTCGTCAAAGTCCATTGGTAATGCAGTGTGGTTTCGCGTATAGCTGTACCTGTCTTGTCGACCTGTCTTAGATTTCTGACTCCTTCGTTTCTGTTTGGGCTTGGGCTCTTGTACTTCTTCCACGTCGGAGTCTCCGAACACGATATTGGCAGATCCTGGCCCAGGAAGCCCACCTTGGTCATCCTCTCTGAGTTCAGAGTATGGAATGCTTTCCACAGTGAAGGCAGTAGCATCATCCCACCTAAATTCGTAATCCGCTGGGCGATAAGTGTCTAGCCGCAAGACAGTCCACGAGCTGAGTCCAGGTTCCTGTTCATCGTCTACGGGAGCGGATGAAATAAATGCAATGTTGTCGTAATTAGGTGAGTAGCTGGAGACTGCTTTCCCGTTTGGAGCAGGAAGTCCGAACGCTGCTGGCAAAGTGCTCAGTCCCGGATTTTTTGGTGCACCCTCAGACAATTTCTTTGGTTCGTAGAAGTTCAGAACGTCGACTTCGGAAAACCTGGGTTTCTTTGCAGTCATTCTGGAAGTTATGATATTCCACGATCGCTCTCCTGGTGCTCCCGGTAATTCGGATCCTACTCGAACAGTGCCATCGAATACGAAAACTTGCTTTGGGAAGTTGCGTGTATATTTCCGGGTAGGTTTGCCAGTGGCCCTGGACATCTTCACGGTGGGTGCCTCTTCATCTGTTTCGAAACGAACTGAAGTTCCTCGTCTATTTCGCTTCGGCGGACGGTCGAGGTCCCCTTCAAAAGATATAGTGGATGCGTTTCTTTTCTTGGAAGCATAGCGATTGACCTCCGGCATGCCTGTCGCATCATCGAAAGCTTTGCCAGACTGTATAGCCTCCAAAAGACGTTTCGATGGAATTGCTGGAAGGTTGACTCTGTTATCTACTGGAGGATAAATAATCGGACGATGACCATTCTCAACACGATCAAGGTACAAGCTGGCGTTAGGATTCCCATCGGCTCTGCGAGAGGGCCGGGAGAATATAGGCTTGACTCCGTGACCGAAGGGTCTGAATGACCATGCTCCATCTGGAGCTTGCATGAACGTAATCGGCTCTGGGAGTATCGGTCGTTTGAAGTACTGCAACTTTACTGTAGGTTTTTTGTATACGTTGATGGACGTGATGGCTTGTCCACTTGTTAGTCGTCCAGGCAGAGAAGCGAAACTTTGATCCCAAGCACCACTCTCCGAATTTGGCACAAAAGCTGGAATTTGACCCCAACAAAGTTGCGAAATTGTAGACACTGCGTTGACAGGACCCTTTCTTCGCGGAGGGCGCTTGATCTTGAAGTCCCATGGGTAAGGATTCTCGCCACCAGCTCTGATAGCATCGAATCGTCGTCGTACGCTCTCTGAAATCTTGGCATTGTGTCCTGCGTAGCGTATTCTTTTTTCACCACCTGTCGAGGTACGTTTTCGTCGCTTCGAAGCTTTTGGGCCAGAGCCTAGATCGTCGTCATCGTCCATATTCTTGTCGCTATCGCTGTCTTCGCCCTCTCCGTTGACAGCTTGATCGTCCGCCATGAAGACGTCAGAATCCGAGTCATCGCTAAAGTTGAGGGTTGGAGTTGGCGGTAGTTCTTCCTCTTCCTCCTCCTGCACAGTGTTGACAGGCAAGCTTGGAAGCAGACGAGCAATGACAGCTTGCAATTTGTCCAGAGCAGAGGGCGGGGGAGCCAGTTGAAAAGGCACGTATGCTTTCGGATGCGTTTCCTGAATCAATTCCTTGATTAGGTCAGCACGATCGGTTTTCATGTCAAGCCCGTTCATAGTAAGAATGCTGCGAGTGATGGCCCGAGGATTTCGGTTCCGATCCTTGAATTCAAACACGACTCGAGTGAACTTTTTCGCGTCCACCAGATCATCGACAGCCTTCGCGCAGCACTTGGATTCAGGTAGGACCGTGGCAAAAGGGCTTTGCTTCAACCAAATGGCAACACTGGCGAGCCAAACACTTCTCTCAGCTGGAAACATTCCTTCGTTTTTGTGAACCAGATTGACCACAAGTTCTTCATACCAGTCACTATTCAGCTCTTTGCAAGTCATCGCGGCCGCAATGTAGTTTGCAGTAGTCAGCTTAGAACTGGGAATGGTTGCGACACCGAAAACTTCTCCTTGGCCATTCAAGATGTTATCGGCGAAGTCCTTCACAACCTGATCGGCAATCTCGGCCTCGCGACTTAAGGCCTTATATATCCTTGTGTGTGCAGGTGCCTCTGGACCCATGGATCCAATCTTCCCATTCTTCTCAAACCATGCCACAAGAGATGCATCGCTGTCTTCTGACTCTGCTCTCACCACTCTTTTTGGCTTTGACTTTTTGGCTGATCGTGGCGGGTGAGGTGTTTCCGATCTGCGACCTCTACCATATCCAACTGTAGCATTATTGTGAGCCCATGCAAAGATTGAATCGTCACTGTCACCCTCGTCATCCAGGTCAGTATTATCGTGTGGCTGGGGCTTGCGTACAGGACGTGCTGAATGTGGTGGCTCGGACCCAGTTGACTCGTAGACTCGGTCGTCAACGGTTCCCTTTCTTTGTGAGCGAGGTACAGGAACAGGTTCATCCTCGCTTGTCGAGGATCCTGTAAGCTCATCAACCTCAGACATAGCATCGTCTGAAGCCACAGCGGCTTTGTCAGATTTCCGTGGAGTTCTCGTAACAGAATTCGTCTTGTCTCCTTTGCGGACTTTTTTTCTGTAAACTCTTCTGCCAGTAACAATATCTGGAACCCAATTAGGATTGCATTTTGTTTTGGCCTTGGTCTGATGATACTCCAAGCCATTCGGGTTCTTGAATCTTTCACCGCAGAGTTGACATAAATAAGGTCGAACCTTAGCGGCTTGTGCCTCAGCTACACTGGCGAACTCGCCAGCAGTAAACTCCGATGCGATGATGGCTGTGACGATCTTATTCCGCATTTCTTGTGCAGCTTCAAACCCTGAGCCAGAAGCGGCATAGGTGAACCGATATCCCTTCTTCTTGTTCTGATCATTCGATGATTTGACATGTAACTCCATAGGGAATGAACCTTTTGTTGACATAATGGGGTTGCCGATCATCTTCGAGACTTTCATGCTAACCATGGCCTTTTCAGGTGGATGCTGTGACAAAGCGAAGAACTCCAGCATTGATTGATCTCGAGATAGAATCATGTTACCAACAGAGTCTTTATGCATGCATGGAAATCGGTGACTTCCGTCAGGGATCGGGATGAGCTCTGCTTCTGCAATTCGAAGCCTCAATCTCTCTTCTGGGTTGGTCTTGACTCTTGGAGTTTTTGGTTTCGAAGCCGACCTAGGTGCTACAATATGCTTCGCCTTTGCGCCGCCGCGACGCCCTTGACTAGTGCCTCTTGCGCCTGGCTTAGATGGAGTCTGCTGGGGGGTATTTGCTTGGCTTGCGTCGAAATCAGCGTCAGCTTCGGATTCCAGATCGGCTATATGTTGTGAACCAACATCAGTACCATTTGCACCGATCAAATCCTCCGGCTCTTGGCCAGATGTTGTTGGGATGATGCCGGAGCCCAGAACGGCGGGATCTTCAGCATTTACCATCTTCACGTCTGTGAATGATTGATCGGCAGGTGCATGTCCAGGAAAGAGATCCGACCGGGTGGCTGAGTACGGTCCATTTATAGAAGCCTCATGGATTGCAGCCATGGAATCCGTAGAACCGACAGGAGGTTGCGGCAATTGTGGTTTAGGGCTTGAGACGAATGCAGCGTTACTAGGAGTAGCAGCTTTCTCGGGGACAGACTCCATCAGCGATGAATCGATAGACTCCTCTGCCTCAATCTCTTCTCGAAATGACATAGTCGAGGGAGTTGTAATAGTTTGAGCTCCACCTCTCCTACCTCCCCGAGCTCCTCCACGACCTCTTCCTCCACGAGATCCACCCCTAGCTAGAGCTCCTCGTCCACGCCCACGTCCACGCCCTCGACCTCTGCCTCGTGGTCGACCTCTACCACGTCCTCGACTACCAGCACTTGGTGTCGCGAGGTCGTCTGTAGGTGTCACAAGGCTCTCGTCCATGAAATCAAGAAAATTGTCGATTTGAGTTGGAGAGACCCCTGGACCGGCGAAAAATTGACTGGGTGTCACATCTGCTGGAAGTTTAGGTTGCTCTATTTGCGAAGGTTCCAGTTGGGATTGAGAGCGTGTATCTTCGGGCACATTTGTGACCAAGGACGAGACCGCTGTGTCTTCTTGAGTCAGAGCTGTACTTACATTTTCAACCACAGGATCTGGTGGGGATCGCTTCTTGCTGGGTCTGCCACGACGTTTCTTGACGGGAGGAGCCTCAATTTCCGGAGCCTCATTTCCCGATTCTTGCACCGGTGGCGGCTTACTGTAAGGAGAAATGTATGAGGGGGCGTCAGCGCCTGGCTGTAGTAAATTGGGAATGGATGTATTGCGTGTGCTTCCAGGTGGAAATTGAATCAGATGAGCGGTCTCCGGCGCTGCTACTGCATCAGTGGCAGCAGATGTGGCAACCGATGGTACCGATAATATCTGTGATTTTGTATTTTCAGGGTTACTTCGAGGCATTGGCAGGCCTGTTGAGGTAATCGACACTGGCTCTGCAGGAGCGTAAGGGCTTCTGTAAGTACCAGCAGGAGCAGCACGAAATATGGGGTGGCTTATAGTCTGCTTCTTGGCTGGAGTCAAGGGATCGCGAGAAGCAGTAACTTGTGACTCCACAACCAGATCCTGAGCGGATGATATTGTTGAAGCAAGCTGCGTCGCCAGCAAAGCCTCCTCGTTTTCCGTTTCAGACGCATCCGCGTCCGCAGGTGACATTCCTGTATCTGCTGGATGTGGATGAGGCGGTTTCAAAGCTTGCTTTGATTCCGGAGCAGCGAAGGAGCTCGCACGATTCTCAGCATGAAGGTCCTGGAGGCCGGGATCAACGTGAGTCTCTTCGGCAGCTCCTCGCGTCCAGTTGGACGACCACTGGTTAGCATTCTCGGGCTCAGGTGGTACATCGACATCCATAAATGAGGCATCGGGATTCTCGTTGTCTTCCTCGTCTTCGGGATGTTCCTCGCCCCAAGTCTGATCAAGTATATGAGTACCATTCTCGTTACCAGCAGACTTCATTGTTGATACCTTCGACTTTGGTGTCGAGTCTGACTGTGTTCCCGCCTTGCGCTTTCTGTTAGATCTAGGTAATAGACCTGCTTCGGCAGCGACCTCAGCATCTTTGACGCGTGCTTGGGCTACTGCTGGCATGATACGATCTCTCCATGTATCTTTTCCGTTCGCCAGTCGTTCGGGATCCTTAAGCTTTGCCATCCGGAAAACAATAATCTTCGAGTATTTTCTCTTCTTGGCTCCAACACGTTTCTTCATTTTCACGCCTGGTGGATCGATGTAGACTCCCTCCTTGCCGGCTTTCCAGTCCATATCAGCCTGTGAGCTAAAATCTGCCTCGGGGAGAAGGTCCGCAACATCGGTAATTCCGCTGGGAGACTGGTGTTGAATATCCAATTCTGCGGCTTGGACAGGAATATCGGGGTTCTCGGGCGCGGCATGTTCTTCAGTTGGTTGTGGTGGAGGGGTATTGTGTCTGGGGGTTTGATCTGGAGCATCCGTTGATTGTGGTCGAGGTGATGGACGAGAGGTTGTGGGCGCCGGAGTTTCGAGAAGAGCCTCGTCTTGGGCGAGCTCTTCCACTACATCTTTCGAGATCTGATTTGCAGCGGGTATAGGTTCGGTCTCGGGTGGAGGAGGTGTATTTGCAAGCAAGGGATCTGTAGCTACTTGTGGCACTGAATCGAGTCGAGTGTCTCCATCAGGGACAGGTGACGAGAATTTCCCGGTCTCTGAGATAGAGTCGACAACGATAGTGTCAGACTCTACAGTCGGCTCGGACTGAGTCAATGTCTGGTCCAGAGGAGGAGTAGCTTGTGCTCGATGTTGAGTCGTGCGACGTGTAGAGGTAGCGGATGTATCTGCAGCGACTGTCTCTTCCTGAGCAGGCAATGACTTTGGTATAGCAACAGGTCTCTTCTTCTTTGGTGGGCGACCTCTTCGCTTTGGCGGTGGTTTTGGTGGGGATTCTGGCAGCTGCTTTGTTCTGTCAGCTGAGTTGTTCAAACAACAAGTAGAAGATATCTGTTCCGCACTGACCGTAGCTTGTGGAGTATCTTCAATCGATGGCACTGGAGAATTTCCTGGTGGCGTGACTTGCACGCCATTTGTCTCTATGGGGACCAGCCGAATCGTCAAGTCGCCTTGGCCAACGACCAATAGATCAGTCAGGGATAGAGCTTTGAATGGCGTCTTCGACTCGTCGACGAATCTGACATCCTCTCTCGCAGTCAGGCTTTTCCATATCGCGTTCTTTGTCTCATTATCATTGAAAAACGACTCATGCTCGTCGAGGCGTCCAGAGAGTTCCTTGAGGGATATGCCTAGCAATGGCTGTCAGCTCGCTCCTGCAAACAGCATGTAAAGTTGTAATTGAATGTGCGCATCGACGACAACCGTCTTAGAAACCCGATCATAATTCGATAATCAAATCCCTCCTAAATTCAAGCAACCATCATGCCATCTCCTAGAAATCCCCCATTCCCATCCAAGCGCGCAATCGAGCACATCCAGATCCACCTCGACATGATCACGTGTGGCTGTTATCACGTGCAACGGCTCCAACCCCACCAAAGCTGTGCGTGCGCGGGGCGCCACACATGAATGAGGATGACCACTGGACCAGGAAAGCTCAATCAATGCAGAGGAAAGCAGAGCAGAGCAAAGCAGCTTTGGTTCCCCTCCCGATAATCTCCACTCACGCGCTTGCATAAACCCCCAACTTAATCCAATCGTACATCTCTTTCATAACTTCCTTCCGCTGGGAAATGCAGGTACCAAAAAAGACGATGGCACTGGACTCACCTTCGCTCGCAGCGTGGCGCAACTGCCCCAATACCCACGCAGTCACGGGTTCCAGATTTTCCGACATGCTGGCGACTGTTTCTTGATCATCCTCGGAGATGTGGTAGAGAGCGAGCGCGATAAGACGCGAGGTGTTGATATCGTGTCGTGGTTGATTGCGCGAATTCCACTCGTTGCGAAAGCTGATATGATATTTTTTGGCGGATGGCGGGGTCGAAAATGATGCCGGTGAAAGTTGCCAAGCTTTCGCGCTCGCTTGTTGGTCCAATCACGTGAGGTAACGCTAATGCCTTGCCTTCATCGATTCACTGTGAAGTACTGTACAGTCCCGGTCAAGATGTATTAGCTTATCAAAGAATGATGTGGATCACGTATACGGTCCCAAGTTTCATTTCGAGTGGAATAATTTACACTCTACGCCAACTTACATGAAAATTACTCGGCCTCGAATTACTACCATACTCAATTGTCAAGGCTTAAGCTTTATTCCTCTGACTTTCGCGACGCATTAACAATAACATAGCATGAATATTCACTTCCCCCCGCGAAAAGGTTGCTGAGAATGGTCAACGAACTTAGTAAGTGCAAACACAATAACAGAAGGATACGCTCATCGACAAATTGCCGAGCCGTGTCTGCCATTAAGGGAGGAAACCATTCACACGCCCGTCTCCGATAAAGTAAAAATAATCCAATGAAAATACATCTATTCCTGATTGCTTTTCTCGCAACCACAATCTATTACTTCAAACAAGCCAGTCCAGAAATAAGCCATAACCCACAAATTTCCAAAGGCCCCTCCTGCCTATACACCCAGTATTATCTCATCACAACCTCAAACCCTCGAACACTTTCCCGACAAGCGAGTGCAAGATAAAAACAGGTTAGAACACCCTATAATGTACGAGTCCGACGACGAGTATCGATCCAGTCGAGGCCAACGAAAGAAGGAACGGGATCTCGCGAAGAAGGGAGATAAAGATCTCGAGAAGAAAGAGAAGAAAGAGAGGCTTCAAGCCGAGAAAGAGGAGAGGAGACAGGAAGATAAGGCTAGGAGGGAAAGAGAGAGGAAGATCCGGCAGGAGAAAGCGAATCAGAAGAACAAGTGAGAGAGTAAGCGCGAGGCACAGAGGTGGATGTGCGTAGGAATAAGAGCATAGAAAGAAGGACCACGTGAGGATTGTGAAGGGGTTTAAGAGGCTCGCGAGCTCTGTATGATGGAGGTAGATAATCCGGCGAGGGGACAAGTAAGATTTTTAATTGTATTAAGTATCATTAACTGATTTATTGGAAAGCGACAACGTGCGGTTGAGATATTTAAGTAAGCATTGCTTCAAGTGACATGAAATCTTTTCTTTTGATTTCTTTCGGCTCCCTTATTCGGTATGACGAAGAAAGGCGGCGAGAATCGTTGCGAGCGAAGACAACAGCGATGGTCTCGTCATAATCCGAGCATTTCTTGTTGGAGCATCAAAACAATTCGAGGAATTTGCGCCTAGGCAATTTCGTTCCGGGCCAAGGGACTTCAGAGCCTGGTAATAGCTCCGGGAGGAACGAACTGCTCTTTTGCTAGTCGAGGCTTTATAGAGTAAAATGACTAGATGGTATTGGTCTGGTAATATCATGCTATGATTTCAGCTATGGTTTCAGGATGTTTAGTATCGGGCGGCAACCTAGATTTTTTATGTGGTTATTGCTTGTCTGCCGATACCGAATTTACCAAGCCATGAATATTTTGAGCTCGATAAAATGCCTGAATGTAATCACAGTCAGTTCAGCCTGGAACCGAGCTCTGATAACTGTAACAATCATAACTACAAGATATATTGACTGTAAGGAGTGCACATTCCACAATCACTCAGCACTGTAATACATAATCTTATCACACACTTCGGGGTGTAAATACCTACTAAAATCTCTGCGGCCCGATTTATATCCGAGTTATTTTATCTTCTCCAACTACCAATACCATCACAATCCAAAACCTGTTCTATCACAGCACACAGAATAAACAGAACTCGTCAATAGTCACATAATCTCGAAAGGGTATCCAGCTCTGGACGTAAGAGAGTCGAAGCGACAACATCAGAATGTCCGGCGACGATGACTACGGACTACGAGGTCGGAGGGAGAAGGCACAAGACAAGAAAGAAAACAAGGAGAAAGAAAAACAGGAGAAAAAACAGAAAGCGGAAGAAGAGAAGATAGCGGGCGAGAAAGTGAAGAAGAAGCGGGAGAAGAAAGACAGAAATGATAGAGAAAAGAACAGGACGAAAGATAAAGAGTAGATGATGCGAGAGCAGGCTGATCAGCGCTGCGGGTGGGGATGCAGATGCAGGGATATTCTCTACCATGATAATCTGCACTCTGAACGCGTTTGTACTGAGTAAGGAGATTAATTTGTAGAAATATGCATGGGGTTGAAGCATCGAAAGCCATATAGCGTGGCTGAATATCAGATTTGACGTAAAATTGAAGTCTAGTTCAAGAATTTGTCTTCTACCTCAAGTGAACAAATTGTGGACATTATTTCAGCTTTAATTTTGCAAATATGTCGTTACAGAAGATGAGACGATATCGATTTCCAAGTAGAGGTCAACTTTGCCATGCAGTGGGTGCGTATATCGAATAGCTTATTCTCACTACCTCGTTTGACCATCTCGAATGTGGCATGGCACATAGAATTGACTGAATCAGGCGGTATATACCAGTTTTGGTATCATTCTCATGATTGCTCAAGATTGTATCAGCAACCGGAATTAATATCGACCAAGGACATCCTACAGTCACGAATAAAGCCTCCGATTCAGGTCGAACCTTCGAAATGTGAATGTCTACTTGGTTAAATCGTTGCGACTAGCTGCCAGTGATTGATTCTGATACACCCTTGTCATTGTCATACGATAATCTATAAAAGAACACCTTCTCTACATCGTCCAGGTTCTTCCGTTGCAAACATCTTGAATACCTCCACCCTACGCAACCAACAAACACCAACCAAGCCATCTTACCACCTCTAGAGTATCAAACTTCGAGAACTCCTTCAAACATGTCGTTATCCAGGAGTGACCATAGTCCATATTCCAAAACACCTAAGAAAGGTGACATCGACATGAGGCATTCCAAAGATCAAAATCGAGCTGCTCAAAGTGGCAAGAATCGCGCCGATACGAAGAGATGCGATGTATTGGAGAGCAAGTTCTTCAAAGATGGTACTCTGGGTCCTCAAGATGGTAGAAGTGCTACCGAGAAGAAGAGAAGAAGTGTTCTGGAGAGCAAGTTCTTCAAGGATCGAAGCGGGCTTAGTAAGACCATCGAGGAGGTACAGCCCGAAGAAGAGACTTTCTCAGACGATCCGGATTTTACCAATTTTCCAAGCAAATACATTGTACCTGTTCCAAAGGCGTCAGTAAAGACTATGAAAAGAGACAAGTCACCATCGTCATCATTACTTCACCCTGAAGCACTAAGTCCCATGAGTGAAGCGTCATCAACGAAAACCTCTCAAGCTAAAGTTTCCTCAGCTTCCGAGCGCAGATTCAGGCATAGTTTTGAGCTACGACGGAAAGAAATGCAGGTCAAAAGACAGCAAGAAGAGGAAACAGAGGTGCGAGAGGAATGGAAGAAGGCTAGAAGTGGAGTGCCATCCCCCAAGGAATCTGTGTCTACCAACTCCTCGGCCTTGGAGAACAGAATCAGGCGCGAATATCAGGAAAATAGGGAACAACGACGATTTCATAGACTCCGAGAAGATGAGCTAGAGGAGCGGGAGGAGTGGGTGAAAAGAAAAGGTGAACCTTCGTCACCTGACAAGTCTCGATCCAGTAGCCCTACTACTCCCACGTCCGGAACATCAGAAAGAATCAGACGTGATATCGAGGTGAGAAGGAAGGAATTACGGCTCAACAGACAACGAAGAGATGACACAGAGGATCAAGAAGTGTGGGCGAAGTCTGAAGGTGAAACTTCGTCGCGCAGAAACTCCAGCTCGAGTAGCCAGTCAAGCTCCAACTCTAAAACATCTCACACAAAGGAGCATGTTATTAAGGTGAACAGGAACCAAGTACGCATCAGCAGGCAGCGACGAGAGGAGATCGAGGTGGAAGATGAATGGGCGAGGAAAAGACTCAGAGAGGCAGGTTTATGTCCAGAGAATTGGAGATGGCGACGATATATAGAGCCTAAGTGCGGCGAGCAGGAGAGACTCGAAGGATATAGGTGTTACGGTGGGAGCCATTTCGTGACACATGATATGTTGTCAAGGGGCCAAGGAGAACTGTTGCATATGACGAGCGAGGCTAGAGATTGGGCAGATCAACAGGATTTACCGCGTAATTGGAATACCCTGCGCGGCTTTAGGGGAGTAAGATGGGAGAACCGTAGGGCTGTAGAGAAAAACGGTATTCCTGGTCCGAGAAGAGGTAGGGAGAGACGTGTCAAAGCGCAAAAAGGACATCACTCGTCTCAAGATCCGCCTGGATGGCCCAGCGACTTTGGATCCTTCAATTCTTTCGGATCTTTTGGATCTTGTGGATCTTGTGAGTCTTGTGGATCTTAGAGAACCACAGGTTGTAGTTATAGTCAATGAAGAGCATGATATTCCTCGAATTTCGGCACTGCTCCCCTCTAGGCTCCAGGAAGAAACCCAAGATATTCCAGTGACTTCGCAACCTTATACTTTGTGATAGATCTCCGGCTTAATTTCATGACTTCCGCAGATATCCATAATTTCGCTGAGCTAGATCGTTTTGACCGACGACCAAATAGCCTTTCCTCGAAATCGAAGAGTCATCGCTCGACGTTGAGTCGAAAACGATGAACATCCACGATAGTATTGTCATGGTTGTCATGTGACTACTTCAAGATTTAGATGTGTAGCTCCCTCACGATATTGCAGCCACCTCCTTCCCCGACCCTTTTCCCGGATACTTAGTGTGTGTCCTTCATGAGAAGGACGAATTGTGCTAGCAGCACCTAGGTTCACAACATCGACATCATCCGCAAAACATAAGTCCGCTATAAAATTCACACACATTCTACATTGATCATCTATAATTCTTCTTTCCACTTTATCCAAATATGAAGACGTGTTAACCTCAGTCTATCATGACAGTCTTACACGCCAAATCCTCTCGTGTCTGTCGCAGTGGCGGCGATTAAAATACTACTTCCAGGAGAAGCCTACTCAGAAGGCCGGAAACAGCGGTCAAAGACAAGTCCCCGAAAAACCAAATAGCAACTCGAGGAGCACTGTTCAGAAGAAAACTCTCCTCAAGATTCTCCAGGGGCAGACATTGGAATTCCATACATACCGGAACCCTGGAAGCCAGATGTAGTCTTCGACGGCCCGTTAATTGCTCCGGTTCTCCATTTCAGCACCGTTATCTTTCTGATAGTGTCGGCAAATCTAGCTATAGACTACTACTAGGTGCCCGAGGAGATTTGAACAAGAAGGCCAGAAGCCAGAAATAAAGATGTTGCCGGGTGCCAGTTGGCCACTTATTGCGACTCGATGCATTGGAATTTTGAACGACTTCATAGTTACCAAATGGAGCGATCATTTGGGAACAGGCGACGCTCTTCCTGGATGGTTTTGTACGATGGCTGTCCCAAGTGTGTAATATGCAAAAGTCTTGTATTTCTCTATCTGGGGCAGGGAGCCTCTATCTATAGTGCGGTGCACCTGACTAACTACCTTGGGGTAGGTCGCACGTGACCCGCCTCGTAGTCCGTCCCCTGATATCTCCCCCCCCTAAACACATACTATATATAGTAGCTATCCTAAGTGTGTAATATATAAAAGTCTTATATTTCTCTATCTAGGGCAGGGAGCCTCTATCTATAGTGCGGTGCACCTGACTAACTACCTTAGGGTAGGTCGCATATAACCCGCCTCGTAGTCCGTCCCCTGATATCTCCCCCTCCTAAATATATAAAGGCTTACTCTTATAGGTATATAACTATAGCTATAAAAGCAAATAACTCAATCGAGTAAAAATAAATTCTATAGAAGCGAGTAACTTTTTATATATAAGTAAACAAGTAATGCGCTAAGAGC
>JACBAH010007210.1:0-23448 GCA_014282315.1 Neospermospora avenae | reverse complement strand
AAGATACAAAAGAGGTAGAATTTGGTGGGAAAAGACTGCCTCGGCTATCTGAGCTGTGACAGTTTTGCTTGCCTGTGACATTCGCTTTCCCCGACAGTAAGCGAGCCCCGAGCGAAACTGGTGGGCCGGCTAGTAATTATCAATTTCGGTCCAAGATTGAAAGTTCAAATCTCCGTAAGCTCCGTGTGATGAACCTTTTGCGTGATAATGCTAAGGTCCATTGCTTTGCATGTATAGTACACCCAATGAATTGTTTTTAGGGAATTACCTGGATATTTTTGGATACTTTTGTCCCGGAGCCATGTCCTCGTCTATTACCTGTCGTTACACCGTCAAACTATCTCATGTATGAGAGCAGAATCCCCTTCGCCTCTGGTGAAAGACGGTCATTCACATATCCACCAATCGCGCCTCCATGCTTCGCGTCAGCTGTCTTAAGATACGACCCCACCCAAGACTTGACATCTGTCACCTCCGGCCACTCATCTCGTGGTAATTTCTTACATGTGTTGAGTGGTGTAAAGCCAACTCCAAAGCTCATGTCGTCAACGTCCACCTCCACAACCGCCTCATCAGCTGTCACTGGCACTGGAGGGTTCTCCAGCAGCTTCAGTAATGCTTCGCAAGTCAATCCCCAACCCTTCTGATACCTAACCGCAAAAGCTTGCGAATCTGCGAGTGTCTTGGTCAAAGAGATGACTGCAACCTTCCGATCGAGTGGTCGTGCAAGCTGCTGTGTCGTGGGTAGGATGATTGTGAGGTATAGTGGAACGTATACACCATCCTGAACCGCATTCGATTTCTCGATGAAAAAGTCTGCACCAAGACCAGCTTGATCTCGCGAAGCAATAAGATGGTAGAATCGTACAAAGCGTTGCTTGAACTTTTCCGGGGGGCTGCTGTTGAGTCGACCGTAGAGGATGGTGAGAATCGTAGGGAAATACTGCACGAGAGCAGCTCTGTGATAACATTAGATAAAGAACGTGTCTGATTTAGGGATACTTACGCATCACACGATGTGATGACAGCTTCTAGGACGTCAAGACCGTACAGCTCTGTTCTGGTCTTGCCAGCCATAAGCTTCTGGAAGATACCCAAGATCGGCTCAATCTGGTTTTGCTCCACAATGTCTGTTGCAGCTCTGGGTATGATAGAAGATAGTAACCGAGCCAAAGCCGGTACATTTCCTCTCGATTCCCAGAGTGTAGGAGAGAGAACCGGGCCGATCAATGCTTTGTAAAATTCAGACAGCGGTCCCTGCGGCCGGCTTTCCAGCAAAGCGGCAAACAATTGGAAGACATATGGCATAAATTCTTAGTGCAAGTTAGCAGCATATTCCCACCAGAGGGAACAAGCCTATTACCTTGAACATCGTTCGACAGAATACCAGCGAACGGAGGGTAGAGAAGTTCTTCGAGCTTCTCTGGCATTGAGGGAGCAGAGTATCTGACAAGTGCGCCCATCGCCTCGAAATGATAGTAGTAGAAGCGGGGATTGCTGGGGTTCTTGGAGATGAGATCGGTGATAGTGATTAAGTGCTGGAGCATGCTATCCACGATGGGTAGTACGCCGTCGCGGATAACAATCAATATTCTCATCACACACCGCATGAGGAACTCGTTCTCTTGAATCTTTTCTGGCGCGGAGTCCCTCTCGATCAGCTGAAACAAATGCTCCAACAGATCCTTCGAGAAAGGAGAAACCTCATCCTTTCCAAAGATGTGCTGACCTGCATCATTTGTGAGGAAAAGTACACGTTCGACGGCAATTGCAGCGTATGTGTAGACGACATAGTTGGATGATGCCAAGTTCTTAACCAAGGGAGGGAAAGCTGCTGTCCATTGTTCTCTAGTCAACTGACTGCGGAAAGTGTAGAGAAATTTGATTGCATCGACCTTCAAGATCACTTCCACGCCAGTATCGGCGATCAGGTCGTTCGCGATGTTGTTCTGGAAGAATTCCACAACATTGACCGCAGGATTGGTGGTTTGTACACCGTGATTTGCTGTAATGACCCCCTTGGCAGCAATAGCCGAGAAGAGGTATACAGCAGTATCTTTGGACTTCCATTCACTGCTGGGGTTCTTGGAGAAGCTGTCCAGGTAATGTTGAATATATCGTCCGACAACGCTCGTCACCACAGTCTCGAATTTCTCTAAGAGCTTCCTCAAGAAATCGGTGGCTGCTCTTCGTCGTGTGTCCGCATCGGAACCTTCCAAGTCTCTTCGAATGTATTCGATAGGCTCATCCTCAAACTGCTCAATATCTGACTCTCGCAAACTCACATTGGGGAGAATGACTTTCTCGACCACCTGTCCCAGAATATCCTCGTTGTTGAAGTTCTGGGCATGTGTATTGATGCTCGCCACAGCTGTCAAAAAGTGTAATGCCTTGCTCACAAGGATATCGTATTTCGTCTCGGGACCAATAGTCGTTAACAGATTCCAGGTACTTGTGATAAATGGCTTGCACAGCTCTCCAAATGCGTCCTCGTATTTTTGCATGTACAGGGTCATAACCTCGCAAATTCCAGCCTTAACAAATTCCAGAGGCCCAGATTCTGAGTCTTCATCGGTAACCAGCAATGGGTTCTCGTACGTGAGATACTTGTGTAATAGGGAAGTGACATCCGCAAGGTTCTCTTCGAATATTGGGGGCAGATCTTGGGAGGAGAGATCGTAGAACAGCTTAACGAGAAGATTCATCACTTCCACGTTCTGCTTGAGTATATCCTTGTTATCCTTGTTCGCCTCAATTTGCCTGTCGGTGCTCTACACAGATTGATCAGCTATAGTCTTGAAGTGAGGAACAGCGCGGAGTAGTACCGCAAGTAACTGGACGAACGGTTCTCCAAACTTTGAAAGAACATGGTTGATTTCGGTGTAGAGTTCGTCTGACGCAAAAAGAGGCCTCCATCTCTTGAATATCGAGTGTGCAACTTCTAAAACACCAACATTGACCTTCGGATTATCGGGCGTTAGGCGTGAGACCAGATCCTACAAGCAATCAGCGTTGATTGACGGCGATGGTAGCCACATTTCTTACATCCACCAGAGTATCCCACTTGGTCCAGAAGTCTGAATCTGCAATCAGGCTGATCGTTTCTCCAAGTTGCGACTGTAAGCTGGGCGGTACTGCAATCATGAGACCAATGAGTTCTTTCTTGATGGTTATGACTTCGTTTTCTAGCAGCTTGTAGTTTCCATCCTCGTCCTATTGAACCTTCATTAGTGCAGATTTCTGCAAACAGAATATTGTGCACTCACAACCCAGTTGTATTTAATGAAATTCTTGAGGACGAGAGCTCCAGAAAGACGAGTGTTAAGGGTTAAAGATTCGGAGGCAACTATGTTGAGTAATAGGAGGGAGTATCCGGGATGTTGCTCTTCATTTTTGAGGGCAGCCTCAGCTGTAGTGAGTTAGCAGTGTGCAAACAAACAAAATATCGCATTCTAGTATTGAAGCTACCTTGTTTGTGTTGCCTTGGATCCAGAGTAGCTTGAAGAAGCTGTACCACGGTTGACATATCCGAAGCCATGTCTGCTGATATTATGCGACCTTGTGGTATGGGGAGGTGGAACTAATTATGTAGAAGAGGATTGTCAACAAGCAGTACCTGTATTTTGTTTGTAGCGGGACGGTTCAGCCTTGTCGCCCGCACTTTACCAGGTCACGTTTTATTTCACGCTAAGACCGCCGCAATCAAGGTAGGCAGACGACTACTTCGATGATGCTGATTGAGCCTCACAACTTGCAAATGCAATCCGAATAAACCTCACGATGCTTCGGACTGATAAGAGGAGGCTTGAGTTTGCTCTATCCTTCCTGTGGCAGACTCGTTTTGCTCCAGTCACGAGCCCTATGGAGGTAGTAGAAGGGCGATAGTCAAAGTCGATCATCTCCTCCTGATCTTACCATATGCTCGCACTATCATGAGCGGATTGCCTTTCCAACATTCTGCTCAATCGACCCAATTCCCCTGTTTTGAAAGATTCTCATTGCAAATGCCGCAGCTTTTTCGACGTCTCTGGGCATCGGGCAGATTCTTTGTCATGTTTCTCATTCTTCTCAGGGTCGTATTCGAATTGATCAAGGATTTCATTGTCGTGATGATGGTTGGATGTCTTATCGATCTACGATGTGGTGGCTTGTGCATTGTTTTCGGATTTCTGGATGTTCACAAAGTTAGAGCTGCAAGCCTTTCCAGGACTGGGCTATAGTGTGCGAGAGCGCTATCTTCTTCCTCCCTCATTCAACTGCGTCATCCTCGCTTTTTCAGCACACTGTTGATTTCAAAGTCACAACCCATACTTGTTTCATGGATCCCGTGCGAAGAAGACACTGAAGTCACGAGCAGCTTTTGCAGCCGGATTCCCTACTATAAGCTTTTGCTTCGCAGGTGAGTAGGTTATTGCTTGCTACTTCTGTCGACCTGCGTTGAGTAGGACTTCGCACAGGCATCATTCCGTTCGGAAGTCCCATGGTTTGGTCCGAATTTCAGGACATATCGCGTTACTGAGAGTGTTTTGGAAGAGTTTTTCCGTATACTTTAAGCACATCTTGGTTGGAGACTGGTTGGACTTGTTGACGGCTATTGTGTGAGCCTCAAATCCTTATTGTATCGAAAGCAAAGGATCTCAGGCTGGTTGTGCAAGCAGGATTGGTCCTGGGTGCCCCGTTCCATTGCGATGCCACCAAATCTACCAAAGCGAAACCAGAGCCCCCGATACTCTTGAAGTCCACCATGAATTGATTGCGAAGGGCGACTAGAATGATGCGCTTCAAAAATGAGCTGATATTGGCTATTTTGAATATTGGGTTTACCAGGTCGAGAGCTGGGCCATGGCCACATCGAACACTGAGAATATCTCATTTTGTGGAAAGACTGGCAATTGTGCAGGGGTAGAATGCAGAAGGAGATCCTCCAGACTACAGCACATCTGTACGTGGCTGGGCTGCTGGTATGTGGGATATTTACTATACTGGATCAACCGATATCATCTTGGGTATGCCAGACTTGGCATTAAGAATTGCTGGTGTGCAGGACATCGATCAGTTCAGGGCAGCAAGTTTGTACGGAAGCAGTACAGACCGCGGTCATGAATGGGCTTGGTTAAGGGCAGGAGAACGACTGGCAAAGATGAAAATGGCTGGATAGTCCCTATGTGGGCTTGGAGATAGAGGACATGGAATTGTCCTTGTCCATTCACAGCTGCGGTGATCTGCGTGACCTAGATTACTAGCTTAGTCCAATAATGAACCCTTTCTTGTCGCCGCGCTTTGTCGGTAAAGCTCGAGCTTCCTTTCGAGTTCACCCCTTCCAAAGATACACCCCACATCCCCTCCCATAAACACCAACATTAACTATGAGCTCCGGCGACGAATCCTCGGAGCTCTCCTCCGTAGGATCAGATATTGAGAACGATCTTCATTTGACGAAGAAAGACGGCATCCTCAAATTCTTCTCAACAGTCCCCCGCGCAACTGTACCTGTAGTTGAAATCGCATCGCCGCCCCGAAAACAGCGCGCGCCTTCACCACCTCATGAACTCGTCCTAGCAGACAATCCAGATATTGCAGTACGTTTACACATCTATCGTCGCGTTATCCACATCTTTGCACGTTCAAAACGCGTGGCTGTGTCTTTTTAAGATTGCTAACGCGCATATTGAGCAGTTTATATGCATGTTCCGCTCACGGTTTACTGAAGCCTTCCCAAAATCTCTAGTCAATTTCGGACCCCAAGAACTTGAACGTGATATTGTTGAGAGTGTTCCTGGGGAAGGCGCCGAGCATTTCCTTTGCGCTGTGCTTGGTTTGCTACTGAATAGGAAGCAGGACGTAAAGTAAGACCCTTTTGGGCCCTTTGGGCTGGCATGATTCGCGCACAGCAGACTTCAGTGCTGATTAAAGTCTTTTAAAACAGGTCAGGACATTACAATCGCGCGCTCGAGGAGGCCATACAGACACACAAATCGCAATGGGCAAAGGATTGGGAGGCTAAGAATCCCCTGTCTGGGGGCGCCACTTTTGCTTCTATGTTACCAACCCAACGTGTAAGAAGGCAAATTAACATTACATAGAAACCCATTAACTCTTGTCTCTAGCTAACCCTTCTACGAACTCTCATTCTCTGGGCTCTCTCTTCATCCGACGCTGTAAAGGGCATAATTCAGGCTTCGTACAAGCAAAATCGACATGAGGACGACCTAAACCAACCACTCTCGGTACAGCCATGGGGATCCGACAGTGATAAGCGCAGATACTATCTGATCGAGGGTCTAGATGATACGCATTTCAGAGTGTACAGGGAGAGTAGCTACATGGGATTGAAGAGAACTTGGTGGAGTGTAGCTGGTGATATTGAAGAATTGAAGGTTCTGGCACAAAAGCTTGCGGACGAAGACGGTGGACAAAAGGCCAGAATTCTATCATCTAAGATGATGGCTGCTGTTCCTAGATTTGAGGCTACAGAAGAAGTACGCTGCTCCCAAATCGTATACCTTACAGGTTGCTAATCTAGAATGTAGAAACGAAAACGTCGCGAATACCGCCAAGTTCGCAAACAACAATTCAAGAGACCAGAACCCAATTATTCGAACTATGAAGGTCGTACGAGAGGAAAAAGAATGAAGTATACCTACTCGGACGAGGAAGAAGACATATACTCAGACTCTACAAATACTAGAAGATCGATTCGGAATACAGGTAACCATACACCAGCTGAACCCAGTGGCCCAACGATCACACAGAGTGGACGACAGGTCAAGTCACGTCAAGGTGGCACATATGGCGAGACCATGCTGAGTGGTCAGGCCTCTGGAATACCGGTCGGCGGCTACGATGGAGCGAGTGATGAGCCTAGTCACGATGAGAATGCCGGAGGACGACCGCCCAGAAGAGCTGCTGCAACAAACGGACAAGCCTCCAAATCTAAACCTGGAAGACACATTGATGGTTATAACGACGTCGATGAGATGACCAGTGACGATGAGGGTGACGCGAGCGAGCAGGATTACGGAGACGATGAAGAAGAGGATGACAATATTCCTTTGGAGACTGATGGCGATGAGAAGGATGAGGCGTCCGAGGACGAAGATGAGGAGATGTTAGACGGAGAGGACAAGAAGTTGATTGTCAAGCTACCGGTCAAGACCCCTAGCCCAGACCACAAGTCGACAATCAAGCTGAAGTTTTCTCCTCGCAAATCTCCCGACAAGGACGTCTCTTCTAAATCTCTCTTCCCGGGAGTCACGAATGGCACTCGGGGTCCAAGTCCAACTGCCGACGTCCCTGCTGCAGTTGCAGCCAAGGAGATCGGCAAGCCAGCGTCATCTCCAGCCAGCAATGGGGCGACAGTTTCAAGCTCACAAGTCCATACCAAATCCACAGCTCTTCCACCAAAATCACCATCCCTTCAAGCACCTCACTCTCCACTCGCTATTCGGAGCCCAGAGAAGCCGTCCACCACTTACACATCATCCATCGATGTCGGACAATGAAAATTGCTAGCTAGCTAGATGTTCGCTTTCTTGATCTATTGATATATTGTGTTGCCTAAAATAGCGTGGGTGTGAGCTAGCCTTGATGTAAAATGGATGGGTAGAATGGAGTCAAGGCGAAGCAACCTGTCCTACGAAACCCTCGTAAGGCTTACTGATGAAGGGCTGTGTAAGATGAGCAACAAGGCCATAGCTGCTTGAGGGATAGATGAATGAATACTCACATTGGCTCGTCACGAGTTTTCGTTGCAGTAAATTGGAGGGAGGAATTGAGGATCCAAAAATAGGAACGAAAATCACACGAAGCAGGAATGAGCTTATACCTTCCGTGAGTGGGTATCTTGCATGAGGGGAAGGGCAGGAAATACTATGGATTCGTACGTAGTGGATATCTATCCATGTCCAGACGTGGAATGTGATAAGCATGTTAAAGACGTGTCGAAACAAAATTGGACAGATTACCATGTTAGATGTGCTGGCAAAGCAGCTTGTATAATCAACAGCCATTCGAAAACCCATCATCCCTCACCAATATGTATTCATACATTGCCCCAAAACGCCTTCCAGATGCATCCCAGCCAACCCATCCTAAACGCCCTTTCCCCATCTTTCCCTCTCGTATGTCACTAATCATTCGAGCTCTGATTCTTATAAAACTGCAAGAGTCAAGATAGCAATCAGCAAAAAGCCCACACATCAGCACCAGAGTGTTTCCTCCAACTCACATCTCCCATATCCTCCGCCAGCTTCGCATTATCCCAATTCTTCCCAAACTCAGGCAGCTTCCAATTGTTTGTCCGGTACCACCAGCGCCGAACTTTAGAACCCACGGTCTTCCCGCTGAGTTCTGCGGTGCGGTTCCAGTATCGCCAGCCTTGGAGCGCGAGGGACCAGACCATGCCTTGGACTAATGGGAGGACGAGCTGTACGTAAATCAGCTTCGAGCTTACTTTCGAAATGAAGAGAAAATGGGTGGGAGTGTAGACAAACCTGATCTCGGAACGTGATAAATGCAACCTGCCAGTTGCTTTCCGCACCAGCAATACTCGCCAGATAGCTCTGCTCGAATCTCAAATCTGGCAGGGGGCCAAAACTCTGTCTCCGTGGCACTGGTTTCAACACATTGTATGGGATATCCTCTTCGCCATCTTCGATATCTGAATGGTCGATGCCTTCGCTGTCGTAGGCGTACTTGTCGAGCGAGGGCTCCGAATGCGAGAGTGTGACGGGCTGTTTTTGGGAGGCGGCTGTTGAGGGGTTCAGGTCGTGGGTCGGTGATGGGGCGCGATTGATGGAGGCAGATTGGATTGTAGACGCTATTTCGAAGGGTAATGAGTCCTCCATTTTGGCTTGTGTGTTGCGTTGGAAGCGTGATGAGTGTTTACTTTGGATGGACTATTCGAGGTTGAGCTTTGGCGGGAGGAGCCGAGGCCGTGTGGAGCAAGAATTCGCTTGGCCTGTTGACGTCTGGAGGTCTTCGCCTTTCTGTGCCAGTCAAGGTTCATTGCATCAGCAGCTATTTGTACCACATTTCAAAGTATGCACAGTGGTTTGTGTCTGCTCTGAACTTTACTACTTTCTTCTTCTATTACTTCAAAGCTTTCGAATCTGGCTCTACATCCCACTGTTTGAGCTTTATGGTAGAATCCTGACGACAAAAGATTACTATCACGATTCTAGACGGAGAAAGCTTTCAAACCCAAAACTTGGTCGCCGACTTTGTCATTGATAGAATTCTGCAGCTATTTCATCCACTATCTTTCGTCTCCGTGTCATTTTCAGGTCTCTATTCGTCTCCTCTAGCCTTGGCTTGCTTGCTGGTGCTCCCTTCTTCGCCAGTTCCTGTGCAGGACAATTCCTCTTATACATCATGACAATCCCGTCTATTATACCGGACTTCACAATATACAATCCTCAGCTAGCAGCCATTATCGATATCAGACGTCCACTTCCATTATTTCAAAATTGTCCCGATGCTGTCGTTCATCGCATCGAAGGACTCCTCGTGTGCATCCTGGAGTCGGCGCGTGGAACAGTATCCACCATCGGATACCCTGGACTCTCCAACTCCCATCTTCTATCCCCAGTAATGATTCCATCCATCGACAAGCCGCCCTGTTGATCAGCAGATCCAGCACGGATACCAGTCATATTACTTCCTCCACTCTCCCTTTCCTTCTTAGCTGTGGCATACGAATCTCTGCTGCCCAACTCTTCAGTGTCGAAATTGTATTCGCGCCAAAAGTCGAGTTTACCTCTTGCTGCTCGCTTTACCCAGCCTGGGAGAAGACCACCTCGGACGTTGTATGTCCAATAGTCTTTGTACTCATGGTCGTGTGGGACGATTCGACCACCAGAGACTTTAGCGATGAGCCAAGCTCCTGTGTTGAGGATGAAGTACGTGATGATTCCTACAATGAGTCCATATGCTATTGAGTAGGTGAAAGGCATTAGTGCCATAGTCAAGAAAGCTGGAATGGAGTCCCCGATGTAGCGCCAGTTGATGTCTACGCAAGCACGTGCCATCATGGCACCGACAAGGATAAGAGTACATCCTGTAGCCCATGGGGGTATGCTGGCAAATATTGGAGCGAAGAATAGGGATATGAAGAAACATAGACCAGTCACGCAAGCAGTGATACCAGTTGCGCCGCCTTCTGATATACCGGCGCCCGATTCGATGAATGCAGTAACTGGAGGGCAGCCAAGTAGCGATCCGATGGTAATCCCCGAGGCATCGACGAGGTAAGCAACGGCGCTGCCCTCGAAGTCTTGTGTTTCTTCGTCTATGGCGCCACAAAACCGTGCCATTGAGTAAAGTGTTCCTGTGCAGTCGAGGATGTCAACGTATAAGAAGGTGACGAGAGCAATGGTGAACTGCGCTGCATTTTCGCCAGTGACGTTCCAGTCTTGAGCACCGAGGGTATGTTTGATAGGGTGGAATAACACTATCTTTTTGAAGAAGTCAAAGGATGAATCTCCAACCATGGTCTTGGGGAAACTTGATATAGGTGTGTAGCGTGGCCACGAGGCGATCGATACGAAAAGAATGCCGACGATGATGGCACCCTTGATTCGATACATCATCAGAAATGCGGTAAGTATGCCTCCGCCAAAGATACCAAGCCATAAAGTTGGGCTCCGCATTTGGTGAGACGTGCAAATGCCTGTTTCTGAGTTGATGTAAGAAGGTTGGCATCCAGCTAATCTGATGGGTTCGCCGGTAGCACCTCCGCCTGTGATAGCTCCAATTCCAGCACTGTAAGTGAGTCCTATAAGAGCCAGGTAAAGGCCTATTCCAGCACCACTTGCGATTTTGAGACTTCGAGGGATAGTACGAGCTAGCCATTGCCTGAGTCCGAGGATAGATAAGGCAACAAAGATGAGTCCCTCAACAAAAACAGCCGTTAATGCTAGCCGATAAGAGATCACACCGGATCCATTGGGTCCTACTACCTGGTATGTGAAATATGCATTTATTCCCATCCCAGGCGCCAACGCAATGGGCATATTGGCGAATATTCCCATTGCGATACTGGTAAGGCCTGAGATGGCCGCTGTCGCTGTGACCAAATCTCGATTTATTTCTAGTTTGCATTGGTTATACATATAAATTGAAGGATTGTCGGCAATCAGGCAGTGTGGGTCTTCAGGATAGAGACCATTTGGTTTGCAAACACATGTTCCACCACTTGCTATTTTTTGGTAAGCACTTGGTCAATCTGATGATGGCAGGGACCTACCGGCAACGATGGATGAATTGACAGAAATGATGTAAGCCATAGCAAAGAATGTCGCAAGACCGGCTCTTATTTCTGTCATAAATCTCGAGCCTTTCCTTTCATGAGGATGTCCCGAGAACTCTAGTTTGAAGTGTCTTCCAACAAAACTTCTGGCCACAGCCATGTTCGTCTTCTCTACCTATAAAACAACGTCAGCAATGGATCAGAGTTGGAGGCTTCCTCAGTACATACCCAACCCATGATTCTCGAATCACCTTGAAACTACCTATCAAGGGAGATCTCAGCGAAGGTATCTGTTGCAATTGGTCGGCAGTATCGATTTATGTTCAAGTTGTGTCTCGTGCAGCGCGTGTTAATCTCCTTCTGGAGTCATAAAATGATCCAAGCAATCTATGATATGAGGTGAGTCTCAACGAATAGTCTCTCGTATCTCGACTCTCTGACTTCAGCTAGCAAACGGAATCTTCCGACCCGTATGTTTGTGTATGTTCCGGGACACTGAAGGAGGTTTGCGCTTGCGATCCCGTATCCAATATCGATCCTAAAACAGAAACTCTAGCAGGAAGCATCCGTATATGAACAGGGTTTCATTTCAGAAAGGGGAAGACGCGTGGGATAAGACGTGGGGAGACCAGAAAGGAAGCGGAGAACAAGTGTACAGGACCGATGTGGTCGGATGAAAAGAGAACAACTTTGACAGGGGAAGTCGTACTCTGATAGACCGCATGGCAAATCCGCGCTAGGAGGTATGACATTTGGATGGCATATGCCAGTTAAGCCTCTCGGCAGCCATGAGTACAAGCGGCGTGCAGAGAAGTTATAGGTAGTGATTCAGAGATGTCGCATGGACTTGCAGGGAGAGCACATCGGACCCGCTTCAACAGATTCAGCTACTGTAGCCTTCAATTTCTCCCAGAAAGGAAGGGATGGAAGTTTGAGCCCCATGGTACCTATACACGCAGTATGAAATGGGGACTATCTAGTGCTATTGATCGACTGGCTACAGTAGGCTTGCTTTTCCGTCCTACTGAGCCATGCAGTTTGCGGCAAAGGTACCTCAAGCTTACTGGACAGTACTCCTGAGGACTATCAGATCACATCAAACAGCATGTAACGACTCATGGAGTCTAAGTGGACGGCTCGAAAGCCTGGATGATGATGATGTGCAAGATCGCCACGGCGCACTGTTCAAACGCCTCCAGATGAGGGCGTAGAGAAGGCCGCCACCCATGTCGACTGATCTCAGCGGCGAAGGTATTCTTCCCTTGAGAAATGCAACTGTATGCACATGTATCCAGGATCATCATTCCTTGCAAGTGTATCAGTACACAGCACATTCATCCCCTTTCTCAGCATCCAAAGTCCGGGCCTTGTCCAGGATGAAGTAGATTCGAACGGCTACTTTCAATAGTCTCTGGTCCCCATATGTACGAGTTGGGAAGAGCAGTACGAGTAGTCGCTCCAAACAGGAGGTCCGAATGATGTTGATGTCTCTCGCTTGAGAGGCCTGTATAATGTATACCAGTATGTAGCCTCTGTGAACTACAGAGCTACATTGTAGGAAGGACCGGATTCCAGACAGAGAAGACAATCTGGCACTTCCAGTATCTGAGTCACATTGCGATTCCTTCTCGAATCATCCCAAGAGCGTCACCCTGATTCATCCCGCGCGATGAAAGATAAGAACACTTGCTTCCCCCACGTCACGAAGGTACTAGAGAAGTCTGGCAATCGGACGACTTGATGTTTGCCAGCATTATGGATCAACTCACGATTCCACGAACCTAGCTTTCGTCGCACGAACCTTTCGTACAGTAGCTAAATACGTACCCACCTGCATCGTGCATCATGTATCAAGCCAAACGAAACGGTAAAACGCTCAAAGCCTTTAATGTATGAAGCCGTAGGACTGCTGTACCAGAACGCTCTGTTCACCTTGCATTTCCAGACACTTGTTTCACGGGAAGAACCAGATGGCAGATCCAAATCAGATTTTCATCAAGTGGAGACTTCCAGAGCAGTAAGCCAACAAAACAATATTGATATCGCAGCACAGGCTCCTTCCATTGTTCCATTGTCTCCTTTTTTCTCGGCGCTTTTCTCGACAAATTTTTGCAACATCAATGTGATAAGTCGATATCTTTTGAACTCCAGCCAACTAATTTTTCCCCACGAACGAGCGGTCCGATACGGCATCTTGCGTTTCGGCCGGTGCCGCACACGACATGATGAAGAATTGTGGCGTCATGCATAAGTCAGATGGTCGAATTGCGCAACGGAAGTACGCAATACACAACATCATCGCTTAGGGATTGTACTCTTTTCATTTCCTCCCTTCTCCAGTGAAAGCCGACAAGACAGTGGTCATTCGTCTCAGCCTCTACAGCTGATACCACCTCTCTTAGCCAAGTCAATCAAGCGAAGCACAAATACCTGTAGTGGCCAACCCAGTTAAGCTAGACGACAGTCGATTAAGCGAGACCATTCAAAACACAGCTTTTTGTTGATTGGAAGTACAAGCTTTACCTTGCCATACCTCATTTACCGCATCTTCCACGGATGCAACAGTGAATATGGGTACGTGCATAGCGTAACAACGTACGCTGTCTGTATCGCTATTCTCATTCATTGGAATAAGTGAGCAAGGGATACTTCATCTCGGCTCAGCATAGGACCTTGTGTACTTACAGAACGGGCTCGCAGAAATGCAAGGATGTGTACGTAGGAAGGCACGTATGTGGTTTTTCAGAGGAGAAAGTTATGTTGTTGATGCTGCGAACCGGCGGGGTAGTTGAAGAAGATAGGTAGACACTAATGGGCAATTTTGTCTTACAAATCAATGGGGAATTTGGCGGCATGACATCTTCATTACTGGACAAATCTTGAACGTGTATACGGTTTGGAGAGAGACGGTGATGATTTGGATACACTAACACCGTGCTCTGCGTGTTACAGCGATATTCGCCTCTTCCGTGATTTTTGTGAATACCATGATAATGTACGGTGTCGATCATATTTTTATGCGGAAGGCAGAACAGTTGTGCATTACACCGAGTCAATGGTCCAAGCAAATTCCAGACAATCATTCCAGATGAAAATGTTAAATCTGCAGCAATCTACAGGATTATCACATCGTCCCTTCCTACAATTCATCAAATCAGCACGTAGCTGGAATTCTCCACAAGCCGAGTCTTCAGACCTTCAAGCAATGCAGCATCAAGAACCGGCATGATTTGCCTGCCACCAAAAGCGTTCTGCAGATTAAAAGTAAGCTCAACGCACTGGACTGCACGCCCCCGTGAAGTACGACAACGGCAACCACTTCCCAAGCCTATCCACGTATCTACTGGACTAACACCACCTGACCCCAGCTCACCTTTCCCCTCTCCTTCAGCTTCCATACAGATACGTTGTGCCATTTGTTCACAACAGTACACTGTAGGTCCGTGAGGAAGATGAACAACATCAAGTAAAGTATTTAGCACCATTACAGCATCGAGCGGAGTACAAAGCTCTATATGAAGCTTCTAATGAGAGGAAGTCGACGTCGGCCATATACATACATATGCATGCATATATGTAAGACGACGGAGTATAAAACTCTCCTGCTGATCTGATCAGATTGCTGCAAGGAGGGAGGAGCCGCTGCCAGGGGGAGCTGCCTTTGCAGACTTTCTGTTTAGTCCAAGTCTGACAGTCACGCGTTTTGAGTATCATTAATCACGTTCTTGCCATCTGATTAATGGGTAAGCAACGTGTCTGCTGACCTTGGAAGGCGATGAGCCGCTGTGGTGAGCTGAACCATTCGGCCTGTGAGCATGTCTCAAATCTGGTGAGGAACAGCTGTCGTAAGATCAGTATATGTACTAAGCTGAATTGGACTGTGTATATAGCTGTCTTCAAGTCAAGTTAGACTCTGATGAAACTGCTCAACTGGACTTAGGTCAATCAAGCTCAGTTACAGCAAAAACATAAAACCAAAAGGTCAAAGTGATATTGAAATGACATGAATATAGTGAACCTGATCGATAAGTGGAATTCTACTTGCTACCCTCGACGTTGCCAAACTTGGGGTGACTCCAGAGTCGACCTTCATTCCTCTGATCGCCAAATATCTGTCCGCCCGTGCTGGCTTCGAGAATGTGTGTGGTTACCGTGAACTGAGCAAATTGTCTTTCCCCCCTTTCCACTCTTCGCTCCTCATAAACAAGGTAAGCTAGAAAATCAGCACGAGATCGGTCTACAGATCTTCGACTCCCATCCTGTCGACTTCCCCGCATCTGGAGCGCAACCCAACATAATCTTCAACTTTTCGAAAAAAAAATTCCCTCTGCTTTCGAAACCAGGAACCATTCCAGCAAGTTATGAGACTTTGCAAAAGTACATAGCGTCAGGCAATAATGTAACATGAGAAGACGATGAAGAGAACGCTTAACATCTTACTTTCTAGTTTCGAATATCCAATACTAAGCTCCTGGCCGTACGACAAGACCAGTAATAATGTTCTCTGTTCTCGCTCAAAACCCGGGACACATAAAGGACATGGAACTAGTCAGGGTTAACCACCAAGATCAAACACTCCCATCAAAGCTATCCTGAAGTCATAACGTCCTCAAGTCATACCCCGTGCTGAAGCATAACCTCCTTTCCTCTACCACCCTGCTCCAAGTCATGTCCTTCTCATTCTCTTCTCTTCCTGAGCCACCCTGATCTCTTCCCTACTTCCTTCATCCTCGCGTCCTCGCTCTAGATCACACTACCTACCTACCAACTCGATTCAGTAAAGAAAATTAAAGTACAATTCATGAAAACATCACTCCAACCATATCCCACACCATCTTCCTCATGCCCAGCCTTCTCTGTAAACCCATCAATCCCCGCTCTTTTCTGAATCTCATTTTTAATCCTGTTCCGAAGGCCATTCAAGCCCCTTCTAAACTCCAAGTGTAAATGCTAGCATACAACTGGCCACAAAGTATGCATACGAACAGCATTTCGGATTGTGTGTGTACTATGATCAGAGGAGAAACCAGCTCAATAGAAATGATTCTATAGAATTGAGCTTTTGAACTCTGGTTGTTCTCGCTTTCCGTCTCTAGATAGAAATGAAGCTCATGCTTTGGTGTCGATTTGATCGCTGCACATAGGTGCCCCGGATAAGCAACAGGGAGTGGGCAGTTGGGAACAAGTCGATGATTGTTCATCACTGTCCATATTTGGAAATCATTGCTCGAAGACACTGTCCAGGAAATGAAAATTCTCTAGGCTGCTTGTGAGTGCAACATGCTTGATGGCCTCGCAGAATCATAACCCTTGTTGGAAGCACGAAGTGATCACAAGAGCAGGTATCATGTGGTGTTAAGACAGTAACAGGCAGCAATCAAGTCCATTCATTTCATCTCACATCCTCACTTATTTCAAGCCACTATGGATCCTTCCACTAATTCAAATTCATCCATCCAACCCTGCCGCTGTGCAACGCGTGCATGCAATACAACATAAAAACAGCAGTTCAAAAATCCATCCAGCAACCCAGACCGAGACGCAAATGACCAATGACAAATAAACGACAACCAGGAAGGAAAACGCTACCGAATAGAACACAAAAGAAAAGCCCCCAAACAACTTGGGAAAGAAACCCGAAAATCCCAATCAGCCCGGAGGAAGAAACTAAAGGGAATATGTACTCGACAACATCCAATAAGGTAATCCAACATCATTATCATCAACAACGAAATAAGCCGCGAGGCCGTATCATATCCCTCTCTATCATATCCTTCACTTCATTCATTCCTCCTCGATCAATCAACTAGCACATATCTTTCATGCCCACCCAGTCCCTTGCATACATCCAAGTTATGATACTATTAGGATGTAGCACCACTTTTGCCATTTCATAACGTCGTGATTCGTCAGTTTTATCCTCCACTGTTGACATAAGAAAAATCGGGCTCGACTTTCATCCAGTTCGCGCGTCCTAGAAGCGAGATGTAAAGCTTCGTCCAAGCGGCGGTCTCGAGCCACCACCAGCTTTCGGCGACCTTTTCATACTCTGATTAGGAGCATTCCCGTTTCCAATTCCAGAGCCAATCTTTTGGAATCCTTGCATAATGTCCCAACCCTCATCAATATCCTCCGAGAGGAACTCAGAGCCAAAGAAGTCGTCTTGAGGAAGATCAAAAGCCGCGAGGTTGAAGTTCGGGCTTGGGATCTTGGTTGGCGAGTTTAGACCTAGAAGCTTGCTTGGTGATTGACACAGACCAAGGTTCTTGGAAGGAGAGCTAAATCCAGTACCCAAGCTAGGAGTGAACTTGAGTAAAGGAGTAGAAGTGACGCCCTTGTTGATGTTGGCACCCGACATGTCAGCAAGGATATTGGCTGATTTCGATCTGTCCAAGCGAGGTCGCTTAGCTGATCTTTTCTCTGGCGATCCTGTTCCGGGAATGTTAAGGAATCCCGAAGAGTTGTCTGTAAAGATATCAAAGTCTACGCTGAAGTCCTGGAACATGTAGGAAGAGTTGTCGTCTAGATTGAAAGCGGGACTCCAAGGTGTGTTCTCATCGAGAGTAGTCATGCCACGAAGCGGCGAACCGACCATCTCACGTACTCTGTCACGATGAAGACGAAGATTCGTATTGGGAGAGACGGATGGAGGAGGTCGGACAGGGGGCTTGAGCTTCACAGCTGGCGTTAAAGGTGGAAGCATTTGCGATGTTTCCGTCTTACTGATACGCATAGGTGACGATGATGGCGGAGCAAATAGTGCTCGATGCTTTGTAGGACTGTCGTATGATGAGCCCCGAAGTCTGGCGATCTCTTCTTCAGCACTGCCGCGTTTTATCCTGGGCTGGTCTGCTTCCGACGTCAGCAAGCGGTGACCTCGCAGAGCTGATGATTCGAGCGATGAGAAGTATCCACTGTCGTCCATAGATGCGTATTTGCGCTTATGTGACCGTGTCCTCGAAGACGATGGAAAGCGGGGAACTGGAGGAGGCGTATCGTGTCTTTTCTGGGTTTGTCTAGCCACTGGAGGAGATGAACGTATGGCGGCAGCTGGGGGCGATGAGTGCATCAAGGGCGAAGAAGGAATTTCGTGTTCGTCCTCAACCTCTGGGTCGGTATTGCATGCATCTGAGCCTGGAATAGTAGCATCTGAGGACAGCTCTTGGACGGTAGATAGCTGAGGCTCTGGTTGTGAATATGACGGAGGCGGAGGAAGTTCGGGTGCGTGCATAGATGGAGTCGGTGTCTTGAATTGGGCGGTCTCTGGAAGATGTACAGGCGTGAGATTGGTCGTCGATAGTACGGGTACATTCTCATTAGGTCCGGGTGGCTTACGAGCCATCTTGTCCTTAATAAACTGGTGTTCCATGCCTGGTTGAATCGCCCAGTAGTTGCCCTTTCCTGGATCATCCTTCGGTCTCTCCTGCTTTATGAATGCCTTGTTGAGACTGAGATTATGCCGAATGCTATTCTGCCATCCTGCATCTGTTGCACTGTAGAATGTATATGTATCCGAAATCCATTTATATATCTGAGCAAGGGTAAGACGTCGATTCGCAGCTCTCAATATTGACATGCCAATGAGCTGAGCGTAGCTATGTGGTGGTTTCAATCCATCGTCGATCAAAGGGGCAAACGAGTCCGGAGATGGCAATTCCACATGATCCATATTGTCTTCCTCCTGAACCTCCAACACGGGAAGCTTGGTCCTCTTGAAAGGTCTAGACTCATGAATCGGTGCAGCATCCATCAGACGTTTCGGTGGTTTTTGTCCATACAGTCCTTCCAAAGAAAAGTTCGACGCGGCCAGTCTATCGTGGGATGGTGCTATGGGAACTGGGTACGAAGGTTGCGCATAGTTCTCCTGGTCCATTGATGTGTTATTCGAAAAACTCCCAAACAGAGCCTTCTGAGGCTTGTAATTTGACATCGAATATGGCTTCTTCTCCATAGAATCTGTATTGTACGAGGGTCCTCCAGGCGGAGGCATAGAAACCATATTTAATTTATTACCGAAGGGAGCCCTCGAAGGGGAACTGGAGGATTGCTGAGCTGACTTGAGGGGAGATCGTTTGCTTGGTCCATTTTGTGGGGGGTTGAATACGATGTTCCTCCTCGACGCGGCATTCTTAATCGGTCGAAGTGGTGAGGGTTTCCTGGAATTCGAATTCTGTTCCGAGGGCATTGGCGCGCGGTCGAATGATGATGCTGGATCTTGATAGATCTGCATCGGCTGCTGCGAATAACGCGTCGACGACATCGTCCGTCGACGACGCGAGTGTAGCCGTGGGATGAAGTAAGAGCCTCAACTGTTACACGCGTAAATATGGGATGTATTTCGTGGATATCGATGTCGTGGGGAGCTGCAGCATCTGGTGTTAGCTTTTGGGGAAGAAGTCGAAAAGCCTTCAATAGGCTTTGAGTATATGGGAAGCCTACTGTACTGAAGTGGGTGCTGTGGTGAAGTGTCTGGCCAGGATCAGCGATCGGATTGTGGAGCGAGATTGCGGTGGATTCCACGTCAGACAGACGCAAGCAAGGGGAGATGCCGTTAGAGCACGAGTCGAATGATATGAGTTATGTCAGTCACAATGAGGCTGACTATTGGTCTGAGTATTGGTTGAGAGAATGGACAGGTCAAGACTTGGACGGAATGACGGTTTGGTTGATGTTCTCAAGTATGTAGGATGGAACTCTGAGATCTAAGAAGTGGGTGAGAGAGACGGCGAGGTGGGCGGTTGGTTGGTTTGTTGGTTGTATGATGTGACAATGGCGTGGCACCAGAGCATGCAGACTTCGGATTGGATTGGCTGTTGGACTTACAGCAGAGCTAGACGGGTAGCGTATAGTAGTAGATATTGTAGTGAACAGCGGGGGAGAGCCAGAGTCAGAGCCAGAGCCCAAGAAGCAAGTGCAAAGAGTAGAGGGAACTTGTTGGAGTTGGAACCCGGCGAGCCCGGCTGAAAGAGCTGTTCTGCCCTGGGCTGAGTGCCGAACACCTTGGCGGAGAGCAAGGAGGAGGAGGAGGGATGTCGGAAAGAGGTGGATAGCTGTGGGATAGGCAAGGAACCAAGGCGGCTTGGCTTGTGAGTGGATATCGAGTATCACGAATTGAATCTCGATGCTACACTCTTGGACCTCAGAAATGCGGACGAGGCCCAGCAAAAAGAGCAGGTTGATCAGCGCGAAGTCGGGAGCTGTATCAAGTAGAAAGCTGCAGCCATTTGGTTCGACTGGTAGTGCCAATCGCAGCAAGCACTGGCTGAGGATAAAGGCTGTTGCGGAGTGTGTGCAGTATGAAGAAGGGGTATCGTGTGGTGGTGCAGTATCGCCCTGAATCTCAAACTATCATGATAGTATACACACGATTAGGTTGCGGTCGTGCAGCTCAGCGATGCGAAGCTGCCGGGAACATCAGAACTGTAGTGGGATGATTGGACGTGCCGATTCTTGGAGGAGGTTTGAAAGGACGAGGGACGGTCGGCGGCTACGCGTCGAGCGACGCGTCGAGAAATTTAGTGTGTTTATTTTCATCCACCAATCAGAATTAAGCTAGTCACGGTCACAATAACTCAGCTCAACTCCATTTGCCATGTCGTACCGTATCACCATCCTACAGTATCGCATCATGAAGTTTTGGCGATGATCGGTCATCCACTTTGCAGGACGGAGTACAGTACTCGTAGGAGGAGCTTTCAGGGACATAGTTCAGATGCCATGCTTTTTGGCTAGCCAGCATCTTCCTTCGACTTTGTATAACTGTCACGTCAAAAACTTTGTTTTTCCTCTAATTTTTCTCCGACTCCAACTTCTGCATCAAAGCGCATCAGTATGCTACCTAGTATCTCTCGTGACTTCTCTCCGGATCACAGTCTCCCCTATAAACAATCACCGACCTTTAAGGGCACACCTCGAAAATCAAATCCCAAATTGCAGCAGTCCATGCAGTTCATGCAAACCCCTAAAATCCTCTCTCCCTTTCTAAGCCCTTCGAAAGAACGAAAGAAGCACCGGGCTCACGAACGCAGAGGCCTCCGCGCGTGAACACAAGCTCGCACTAGAACAGGAACACAGGAACGAAAAAACCCAATATAAAATTAGAGACTGTGGCCAACGCATCGTGACTCTCGGTAGATATTCGCATCCCAATCCTGGCCCTGGTCCTAATCCTTGTCGTCGCTCTCTTTGGTTCCTTGCTTGTTCCTGATGTGCACTAAAAACTAGGTAGGAGTGGAGTTTTCCCGAGATAGGTATGACGGCATGATTCTGTGAGAGTACTATGAGACCTCGGAATTACCGAAGTGGAAGGCATAAATTGTTTGTATTTATGAAAAGGGTCGGGACTTCCAATCCATTTATGCAAGGCATGTGATATCAGTCTTCGATACTTGGAGACAAACACTATTTCTGGATAAGCATAAATATTCAAGAATGTATTGATCTGAAACAAACGCTTGAGTAGAAACGCTAATATCCTTTGATGGCTTTGAGAAGAGCTGGCGAGGACCTTCCCCAGACGAGGGCTATGTCGTTTCTATGGGTGTACGTAGACTTCCTTCATAACGTGATTTATGTTTCAAAATTGCCAACTATTTCAAAGCCTTTTGCTTTCGTCTTCATTCTTATGTTTATGTAGAGTTGAAATTTAAACAAGCACCACATGAAGATCGTAATACCGGTCCAGCACTTTAGTCCATAGAATTTGCAATGTCATGAAACCACTTACTGCAGAACTTTGCTTCTTCGCTCTAGCTACCGAACACGAGAGACGGATTTGCATTGCCACGTTTTCACCAAGTCACTGAAGGGACGAATTATTCCCGAGTGGAAGATGCCAGAACATTACTTTTGTTTTATCGGAAATTAAACTGACTGTCACTCGCCAAAGTTATAAATAACATTACCCTGATCCAGAGAGCTAACATGACGGTCGCTACAAACCACGACACATAAAGCGTCTCCTCCTCCCAAAAAGCATTTCTTTTAGTTTACACCCGGCGGCATTTACTACACAACTTCCTTCAATCATCATCATCATCATCTCAGATATGATCGCACGACACTGTACTTCTAACGGTCCGACGCAGTTGGAGTTGCTTTTGAATTCAAGCGCGAGGTAAGGTAACGTCATTTGCTGACTTTACTCCATATCTAACGAATATGAATAACTTGTTTGAAGTCTTAGATTTTGTATTAGAATACGATTCCTACGTGTCATCTTCGACGTCCACAGCCGTTACCTAGGGGATTGCTTTTGGAGGCTGAGTTGGATGGGAGGTTGAGTTACTAAATTAAGCGAATCTGTTGACAGTCGGCAAGGTTCCGAATCAGGAGTACTATTGCGGTACACACAGATACACAAAAAAATACGTAATCATGTGGGCCCGTATCTCTCATTAATTTCTTAGAGAGGACGGTTGGTCATTCAGTATTCATTCCCTAAGGTGCTCCCAATGAACAATGTAGCAGCAGCGTTCAGTATTGAAGTCATGTGCCCCAATCCCTTTTCATTCAAACAAGCTCTCTGCAAGTCAAGCCGAAGCAGATGGATTGTCTAGGACCAAATTACCATTGCTAGATGACTCAAATCACACAGTGGACTCAACGACTATGCAGAGAACACTGAACCCTTTGTAGTGAGCATCTTATAGCAGAACTATCAAAATCTTATCTTAAGGGATTCTTCGGAAGGAACTGCTGATATTTTACTTTTCTCTGGCATAATCTATTAGCCACTATCAATGAAGGAAAAGGAGGCTTGAATCTTCTCAATCAAGCGCTCTGCACGTTTTCGGATTCACATGGGATAAAGGAGACGTGTTGCGAACGGAAGAAGAACTGCCTCCTTCTCAACTTTGTACTGGTTGTTCAAAAAACAGATCAGAAATAAATATATATTTGACAAAGTCGTGTACTTCAAGCCGATACCTTGTTCTTCTCCTTAGTAATGTGCTCCTCCAATGTAATCGGCGTCCAAAAATCTCAACTCTGCCACGTCCCTGTTCTCCCATAATCTTCTTCCCCCAAATGAGAGCCGCAGCCTCAAACATATAAAGGTAATTCATCCTGAGCCCCTTCTGACCTCTCAGACTCTCCAATTCGCCCTCCAAATCCCCCACACTTCCCTGCCTCACGACATCCACCTCGACACCATACACCTTCTCCCAGACCTCAGCCAACTCCCTGATCGTCGTTACCCC